>VXBA01000678.1:176804-251022 GCA_013399895.1 Serilophus lunatus | reverse complement strand
GGACGGCGCTGGGACAGGCACCGGGACAGATATCGGGACAGCACCGGGACAGGCGGGGACAGGCACCAGGACAACGCCGCGACAGGCACCGGGACAGGCACCGGGACAGGCACCGGGACAGGCACCAGGAGGGGGGCAGCTGTCAGCCCAAAAGCGCTGCAGTGCCCTGTGTTCCGGACTGATCCCGTGCAGAAGCAGTTCTGGGCTGCTCGCGTGCGGAGCGTGCTCCACATCTGGAGCGCTGTGTCCCCTTCTGGGCGCCTCGGGCCAAGGGAGACACGGGCCCTCTGGAGCGGATCCAGCGGAGGGCACCGAGGGTGGCTGAGGGACGTGTCGCTTACAAGGAGAGGCTGAGGGAGCTGGGCCTGTTCAGCCTCGAGAAGAGACGGCTGAGAGGGGACTGAATTAATGTGTGTGAATATCCAAAGAGGGATGAGGAGCATGGAGCCAGGCTCTGCTCGGTGGTGCCGAGCAACAGGACAAGAGACAACGGGCAGAAACTGATGCTCGGGAAGCTCCTCCTGAACATGG
The DNA here is from genome assembly GCA_013399895.1 of Serilophus lunatus. Lineage (NCBI taxonomy): Eukaryota > Metazoa > Chordata > Aves > Passeriformes > Eurylaimidae > Serilophus > Serilophus lunatus. The sequence goes on along the minus strand of VXBA01000678.1, from coordinate 250,491 downwards.
GGAACAACTTCTTTGCTGTGCAGGTGACCCCACACTGGAACAGGCTGGCCAGAGAGGTGTGGAGTCTCCCTCACTGGAGATACTCAAGAATGTCTGGACACAATCCTGTGCCATGTGCTCTGGGATGACCCTGCTTGGGCAGGGAGGTCGGACCAGATGATCTGCTGTGGTCCCTTCCAGCCTGACCTGTTCTGTGATTCTGTTTCTGTGCTTCTATGAAGTTTCAGCTAACATGGCTGATTCAAAGTTTCTAGAGCGATCCTTATAATAAATGACATCTTTATTTTTGTAAGTTATTAATTGAATATGTCATAAAAGTAATTTCATATGCAATACTGGAATTTTATACAAGTTGTGTATGTGTGTGTTTATGCCTGCTTAGCATCCTTATCTGTAGGCAGAGGTAGCTTATGTTTCTGTCTCCACTTTTTGTCCAGGAGAATTCAGCTGAGGATGAAGAGGAGTCATCTTTGATACATTTTTATACTCTGATAAACTCTAGTCATCTCATGCCTAGAAATTTCATTTGAGGTGGGAGGAAAATTTGAGAAGATACATGTTGCACTGAAGAAAAAAGGACTGAAAATAAAAAGTATGATATGATTGTAAAGCAAATACCTCAGGAGCCCAACTACAGTTTTCCCTTCTGCATTCTGAGTGCCTGGTAGTAAACAGCTTGAGATGTGTCCTTTAATTTATGGATTATTAGCATTTACATAAGGATATTTTGACAAAGCTGTGGGACAATCTCTCTCCTACTTCTCCCTGTCACCTGTCTCCGCATGGCAGTAGCATTACCTGTTCCACACAACAGCCTGGAGATCTGTCTTGTCTGTCAGAAAAGAAGAAACTCAAACTGCACAATAGAAAACACGTATCCATGTCGATAGTTTCCACTGGGGCAGCCTCAATTCCAACCACATGATGCTTCCCATGAGCTGCTGTAGGCCTTCGGAAGTACCTTGCCTGTACAGATGTGTGGCCTCAAGGTTGTAAGTCCAATTCAGGCTGTCAGAATTTGCCCAGGAGTGTTCTTCCACACCTGCAGAATCAGCCTATGCATCTTTTTTTATTGCTTCAGGTGTCTTCTTACTGTATCGTTTGGCAGGTATTCCTCTCCCTCCTATCCACCTGTGCCTCTGCCAAGAAAGCGGCCTGCTGCTGGTTTGGTTGTGTCCAAGCTCGAATACATAACATCTGAGGCTATACCATCTGCATACCCATGCACTCCAGGCCCCTGTGCTAATCACAGTCTTGTCTGCCCTGGACAAGGTAAAATTTGGGCTCATGGATATCCATGACCAACTGTTCCCTTTACACCTATAGTGTTCAGAATGAAGAATCCTGCATTGTAGTTCAGCGTCACACCTACACCCCTACATGAATGAAACAAATTTTTTTACTATATCTGTATTTCTAAATAGCTTGGGGAAAAGGCAAGGTTTAATGCTGGCCCACTGATTCTCTGTAATGATAAAGCTTTTTGGCATACTTCTGGCCAAGGCCAACTAGCATCTCCACAGCAATGCCTAGGCACTAGGAGAACACCTAGTGCTCACCAAGGGCTACTTCCAATAAGAAATTGGATTTGGGTTCTTCCTCCTTCCCTAGCTATCCCTAGTGCTGTCCCCACCTCTATCCCTAAGGCTGTACAGCCTTAGAGCCCTACTTGTCCTCCTGCCGTGTCCTGAGGCATGTAACACATCTTCCAGTTTCATACCATACAAACAACAGTTTTATGGGCCACAACAGAGTTTTTGTGTTATATATTTGTGAAATGTGACACAAAAATTGTAGTGCTATAGCCACAGTGCAGTACACACAGCCTGGAGGAGACCCACAGCACAAGCATTACGTAGGGGACGTGTGATCAGTGTAACAGCTTGGTCTTGGCCAGAAAACAGCCCCTGGCCCTGCTCTGTTTTGTGGTATAGATATGGTTTATATGAGTTACATCCAGGGCTGATGAGGAGGAATCAGATATATTTTTACCCTGTGTGTATTCAAGTGAGGCAGTGCCTCCCATAACCCTGCTATGGCAAATAAAATTACTCTGCCAGAAAGCATCTGATGTCTGTCATAACCCAAAAATGAACAAGCCATTGCCTCGGGATGGACTTTCTTCTACCTAGACAGACCAAATTTTCTAAATACTGAAGGAATAGCGGAGGCAACACAAGTCAGGAGAGAAGGCAACATGTGAAGAGTCAGCTCCCTCCCACAGAGCCAGTTAGGTCTCTGGAAGCAGCCGTGCCAGTTTCTGACGAACATCAATATGTCAATTCTGCTTCTCAAAATCACAAGCCTACTTTGGGTTTGTGCATGCACCTCCCAGGCATGTAACTGTGGGCAATTCTCCATTGGTATTGACAGCTGGTGCACTCAACAGCAACATACAGGGAGTAGCCAACACCCCTCCCTCCAGCCCCCTGCGGCAGTGTCATATTGGACATCGCCGCAATGGAAAGGTTACAACAAACCTTGTTGAAAAGAGATGAGAAAGGATTGACTTTATGTTTAGATGGTGCCCAGGGCTGTAGTGGGATGGGTTTGTGCAGAAAGAGTAGTTGAAACTGCATCTCTGCTTCCTCTTGTTGGCAGAACAGTGTAAAGTTGCTGGCTTAGTGGTGGAATTTGACCTTGCTTTTCCTTGTGTGGTTGGGAGACACCCCCCCTCCCCCAAGTTTGGAGCATCTGTACATGGAATATGACGAGGATGATGATATCTTCTTTGCAAAATGGATGAGCAGCTTCTGGGGCCACAATTTGATCGATGAGAATGAGAAGGAGGGTAGAGGCCACAAGAAACGTCAGACACGATTCTGTAATGAAAGGAGAGCATCCCTACCGGTAAGAGCTGTGTGCAGTTTTATCTGTGTGTGCACGTGCTTTATGCATAAATAAAAGTTTCATCCCTGGGACCAAGGCCCTAGAGGTGTATGAAAATGAGTGTGGTACACCTCGCCAAGTTCAGTTCCTACTGGCAGCAGCTAGTTTCTTTTTGAACTCAGCTGCCTGCCTCTGGTGTCTTGGACTACAGGAAATCTGGCAAAAGTGATGATAGGACCAGAAATGTAAGGAGAAGTGTGTAATAGCTGCCTAACTATGTATTACAGTGTTGCTCTATCTGCTCAGCATGACCTGGCAGAGAACAAAACATTTTGCAACTGGCATACATAAAGACTGTTTTTGACGACTCTGCTGTCATGTGTTAAACCATTTAACTCCATATGTATCACTAGGATTTGGACCTAATTCTGCAACTATACTGTCTCCAGGAAGTTTTGCCCTTTAATCCCTGGGATTTAGCTGTTTGCAGGTGATATAAACTTTAACTCTTTTATTTCTTGCTTCCAGAAGTTGACTGGGGAATGAGAAGGGAATATTTGTTTGGAGATTTCATGATTCAGGGGTAAATTCCGAGATCAAACTTTTGATTTGGAAGTTGATAAAGACCACTAAAACATGTTGTCTTTAAGCAAAGCTAGACATTTAACAAATGGGCCCTACTGATGCCTTAGAAATACCTTCAGAAAGAATATTTCCTTGTTGAAAGAAACAACTTGCTATTGGACTTGGACTGGCAAATCAGGCTAAAATATCCAACTCCAGCTTCCTCAAAAGTGTCAGAGTTGCATATTTTGCTGTGGGCCAACAGTGAATGTGAAAACTGCTGGGGGAGAACTAAGTCATCTGTTTCCATCTCCTCTATTCAGCTTGTTCCCCTGGCAAACTTAAGACAAATTAATTGTGATACCCTTTTTGTAGCCCCCAGCTATGACTTTCCTTGGCACATCATTTTGGTTCAGGACAGTTCTTACCTCCCAGACATTTTGTTTTGGGGAAAAGATGTGAGGTAAAGAAGTACTGATAGGAGTTTTACAACCTTGTACATGAATCCATTTTCAAATAGATGTAGCTATTCACAGGAGAAAATCAGATAAAAGCAGCTGAGAATGGGAGCAGAACTGTTGAAGTTACTAATATTTAATTTTACCTAAAGTCAGACTGAATATCTATCACAATATTGTTACTAGAGATCAATTGGAGCCCAGACAAAAATATTTTTAAAGGATACATGCTTGTCTATAAGCTTTTCAGAAGGAAAGGAAGCCATAGGAGGCATCTGAATGTCGGATGTTCCAAAATATTCCTAGAATACTGGGGTCATTGTGTACACTTCAGCAAACAATGAACACTCATGCTGACGCACTAAAGATTCATTTTTCTTACTGACAGCTGTGCAAGCCCTCAGATCAAGCGCAGAAGATGAAAGCAATCATCTTGTCTGCAACAGAAATTGAGAAAGAGACTAGGCAAATTATATTGACATCAATTTCGTGATGTATTTTTGTTTGTGTGCTTTTCCTGCATTTTAGATGAGCAATTAGCAAAAGATTATGTGTTTTGTAAATAGATACACTGAGCATGACTGGCCTTTACCCAAAGGCAGAAAAAAAGGAGTACTAAAGGGAGTGAGAAACGATCTCTGATGTTCCTTGGTGATTCTGGCTTTCCCAACACTGGCAAAAAGTCCCCATTGCTGATGTAGGAGCGGATTTAACATTCTTCCTTCCCGTGTCTTTACCTTTGTTTCATGTCCTCCGCACTCATCCAGTTTATGAGCTACTCAAGGTGAATTCACTGAAGCAGTACCAGATTTAGGCATGAGGCAGCAGCTGGGCCAAGAACAAGGGCAGATATTGGGACTGTGCTCAGGGAATTTTGTCAGGGAATTTTGTGCAGCCGTGGTTGCACACCCAGGAGTGCAGATATAGAAGCAATCTCTGCTGCCAGCAGCTGCTGGGACTTCAGGAGGGGAAAGCATAGATTAAAGCAGTGTTCAGCCTTTCTTTTTACAGTGTTACCAAGCAATCAGTTTGGCATTAAACATATGTATTAATGCCTGTATTAAATCTAAGAAATGGGAAGAAAAATGCTTGGATTTTATCTAAAGTCAATGCCAGATCTGCTTCATCACTGAATTTCATTTTATGACACTTTAAGTTCTGTACAGAGTCAATCTTAAACAAAAGAAGACAAATGTACTGTACTAAATATGAGTTGATGTTTATGCTTGAGGAGTTTTAGTGAGACTCCTGTCCTCTGTAGGGTTGTGTCTATAAGACAGTGACGTGCTGACATGCCTGAATACATTGCCCTGGCTACAGCGGTATGTGTCATGAAAAAGCACTGTGAGAGAAGGCACAGTCACAGTAATACAATTGCATAGATATTTACCCTTAGTCCACTGAGGTAGGTAGGCATTTCAGAGAAAAACCTGTCCCTTTTCTGGGTTCTTGCTGCCATGTCAATAGGTAAACTTCAGGTTTTTTGTTAAGGGCTTAATTATAATTCCCTCTCTGAAGGGAAATTAAAAAGCAATGTCTTAGTAAAAAAAAACATTTTCAAACATTGCAAAAGAGGACTGATAGAATATGATACCCTGTTTTAGCTGCCCTTCTGTGTTTTTTCCCCCCACACCCTCTAAGAACAAATATCAGTGATTTTTACTTGTGAGACATTTTTTATTTCCAGGAAACAATATATATGGATGCCATTAAAATGACAGAGAAGACATTTAGCTTGTTGAGTTTGGCATGGCATGTGTGCTCCTATCCCTCAAGCACAATGTGATTGCTTTCATGCTTTGCAGAGTAACAATACAATATGACCTTACAGAACTTACAGCTATATCGATTGCTTTGAAACCAAAGTAAAAATAGTGTGACAGAAATCATTAAGACTACTCTCAGAGGCAGTCCGTAGTACTGGACATAGTAAACTTATTTCTGGAAAAAAAATTGGACCAGTACCATATGTTTTGAAAACTCTTCAATATTAGATACTTCTGTCAGGTGTGAGATTTATTATTTTTAACATCTCTCATCAAGCCTGTCTAATGTGACGTAGCCACAACAATATGATTGCACAGCCTCACTATTCAGAGAAAGTCTCCAAAGTTCCCTATTGTGCTGGTACATTTATAGTAACATCTGGGACCAGAGTAGATGAAATTGTGTACAGAATATGTTTCAGGTGACATCTATACCAATTTGGTGCAGCTTTCCTCCATTTTTTAATAAAACAAAACAAACAATACATATACACCCCTACTCAACAAACCCTACTCTGAGTTTAGGGTTTTCTACTGGGTTTTCTTAGAAAGCATTCTAGGATCTATAGGACAGATGTTAATTTGTTTTTAAAAAAACACAGCTCCCTTGAACACAGCAGAGGTTCTCAGTGTTAATTATTAGTTGAAGGTTTACCACCAGGCTTATACAAAACACAGAATCCATTAGGTTGGAAAAGACCTCTGAGATCATCGCATCCAACCTTTGACTGAACACCACCTTGTCAAGTTGACCATGGCACACAGTGCCACATCCAGTCTTTCCTTAAACACCTCCAGGGATGGTGACTCAAACACCTCCCTGGGCAGCCCATTCCAATGTTTAATCACCCTTTCTGTAAAGGAATTCTTCATAATGTCCAAAATATCTACACATTCAAACATGAGCTGGGTGCCTAGAGTGCCCTAACCTGACACCTGCAGGGGTGTAATTTTCAATACCTCTCTTCTCTCACAGTTTGCACCCCCCACATTTTACCAGTGTTCAGCTACTCATCCTGAAAATGCATCAGCAGCTGGCAGGGTTTGAGGCATCCCTGTCTCTCTGTAACGTCCTTCTCACCCATCTCATCTGTCTGTCTGTTTCTAAAAGCACCGATACATGACTGTGCAGGACACAGCAGTTCTGTATCACTTTAATCTCCTCTACAGACATTCAATTAAACACAGCTGGTGCAGATCAATAGCTTTTATCTGCATGCCAGGCCTGGGAAAGTTGAATTACACAGAAACTAAACAACCATCTACTCCCTCCTCACTTCATCCCCACAAATGTAACTGTAGGAAGCTTGTTTTTCTACCACTTCTCTGGTAGGGATGTGTCCCTCAGTGCCGTGAAAGTGCTTCCTCCCCAGTTCAGGACAAATGTGTCCAAGAAACCAGCAGAAAACTAAAAACTAGACAATAAAACTTCTTTTCTGCATTCAGTCATGCTGAAAATTTGACAGAACTGGGCTAGAAATGATTGCTGCCACATTCAAATTAACTCAAACATTTGATAAGACTTGGAGCACCCATGGGTCAGACCCTGTATCTGACTCCTCTGGCCACAAAAGGCAGGGGTTTTGTTTTTTGAGAGTCCTGCCCAGAAACTGCAGCTAGATGAGAGGCCTGAGCTTCTGATGTTATGAATGGCAGCTCCTTTTATTGTCCTTTTAGTATAAGAACATCCAGTAACTTTACATTTGAAATTCTCATTTGGGTGCCAAATCTTAGATACTCAAAACCAGGAATAACAGGAAATTTTGCTCCTGCTTCCAGAAAGTAAGTTCTTAGCAGTGTGATTCTCCTGCACAAAAAAGGAAAGATACAGGATTCTGGGCAAGGTCTTTCACTCTGCACCAGTGCTCAGAGAGTCTCTGTGACGAAAAAGTCTGCTTTGTGTACTCTGCTTTAATATTCAACACTCAACAAAGACCTTTTGTTTTTCAGGCCAAGCTATCCTCCCTCCATACAGCACGACTTCATGCTTCTGCCAAAGGCTCATCTTCAGGCCATCTCAAGGGCTCCAAGGAATTTCAAGAAGACCAAGATGTCAAATGCCACTGCCACAGGAAGGCAAGCAGAACACCTTCAGCAGACAGCTCAGGCCCAGAGACAAGATCAAATTCCATTCAGGAATTTGCAGAGTCTTTTGAAAAGCAATTGCATCTCAAAAGCAAGCGCTCTGTTTCTTTGGTAGGTGACAACCAACCTAAGATCACTACATTAAGAAAACCCCAACCAACCAACAGGAAAACCAACTTTATCGTTTGTATAATTGCTGTGCTTTTGCTGGAGAAAGTGCAGAAATGAACTTGAATTAGAATTTCTCATATTATGTGGCCTCAAATTACTACAATAGCACAAAAAAGGTTAAAATTGTATCATTAGTGTGAGGATTCTTGATCTAGTATTACCATCTGAGCTTACTGAGAAATATTTATCCTCAAAATGACACACTGCACTGGCTGTGGCAATGTTTTCAGAGGTTTCTACGGCTGTGACAACAAAACATGACAATATAAAACCAGGTTTGCTTCAATTTTGCCATAAGACCCACCTCACATTCTCACTATTGCTGACCTGGTTTAACCTATATGATGTTATCTATAAGACTGCCAGCCACTGCAGTGTTTCAAAAGCTTCTCTTTTGCCCCTTGGGACTCCATCCATCTGCTTTCTCTGCAGTGTCACCACACAGCTACAGCAGCAGGTATTGCTATAAGTGGCTGAGCATATTTTCACTGTAAGGGCATGCAGGCAGCAGAGGACTCTCCCTCCATTTCATCATTTTCCCCATCATTCTGTCCTGAGCCATGAGCATTTTTTGTATGGTTTGTGTTCATGTAGTAGCCAATAACAACCTTTTGTCTATGACACTTTAGCACTTGATACTAGCACCAAATAGCCACAGAAGGAAGTATCTTATTTTTCTTTTTCAGTTTATTGACACTGACAGTTTGCATGGAAAAGTAATTTTCATCTCTTTTTGCAGACCTTCTGTACAGCAAAAGAGAGAGAAAAAAAATCTCTTTTCAATAAGCATTATTATTATATGATCAGTTCTATTATGTTATAGTCCTTGCATGATCAGTACTCTAAGAATATGCACAATTATGGTGGTGACAGAACTGTTATGCTATTGTTAAGATTTTAAATGCATTCTCTAATCTTCTTTTTCCCCTTTAGGAACTACTGAATTTATTTCATTTGGAAATTCACATTGCCTCATGTGCCAACACTTACCAATGGTTGTCTGGTTTATCATTTCTAATTGCTCAAAAATGTCTATGTCTAGAAAGTCTGTGAGTGTGTAGTAATTGCATGATAGTTATAGTAAGCATAATGTATTAAATATGGCTTCGGTTCCAGTTAAAACATGCATTCCAGTACCCTTCTGTAATCTGCAGAGAGGTGTACTGAGCTGCACGTTAATCTGTCTTCCAAGTAGGCCAAATTGTTGTCATTCCTTCAGGCACCATTGACATTTGGGAGATGGGAAGGACTTGAGGATCTCAAAGAACTGAACAACAGATGTTAGAGATTTGAAAGGAAATTTGGGCTCAAACTTGTATCACCAAACGGAGTGGTTTTTTTCATTTGGAGCTCTGTGGGTGCAATTCAGACCTCCGTGTTTATACAGGTCAAAAGTCATCTCCTTCCCTGTATATTGCTTCTCTCTTATGTGTCTTTGAGAATGCCTCATTACCTTGCTTTCAGTGAGGTCTTTGTGGCTAGCACTGCGCAGCCTTCAGGCACATAAAGATGGATCCTGTGAAAGGACAGAAATATGGAGAATCTTGGATTCACCCCATTTCCCCCTCCTGTCTGCTCCCCCACTCAATTCTACTGGGCAGAATCATCCACAGACTATAATCAAAGCATGTTTGTTGCTTCTTGCTGAGTTTTAGGGTGACTGGCTTGGGCCTTGAATTCGAGCCCATCATGGTAGAACTGATCAGGCAAAGGCAGGTTACTGGAATATTTTGTTATACATTACCAGTGAAATAAAATAATGAGTTTGGTTGTCTTGTCCATATGGGAGTCACTTTTAATGCCCTGCTATTTCTTCCCTGCCTTTTAGCAACCTGAAGGCGCAAAGGAGAGAAGAGAAAGATTGCATTTGAGAAAAAGCAAGTCTCGTAAGAGAATGGAAGAGAAATCAGAGCCTAGGAGAGAGCAGGAAGAAGCTGAAGGTTCAGAAGTAACTGCAAAACACAACAAACAGTTTCCACCAGAAGCAAGCATTCAGAAAGGATATTTATGCACAGGCACCTAGAATGCATTGAGATAATCAATTTTAATACTCCCCCTGAAGAGCAGAGGGAGCATTCTTGTTTTGTTTTGGCTAGAAGAGCACTGTTAGCTAGAATAAACCCTAAGACCTAAAATTAACGTAAAATTCAACTGCTTACTTGATGCCATGCTACTATCTTCCTTTCTTTACTTCTGCCATTAGGAATGTGACCTTTATCATAGGAATGCATTGGTAGAAAGATCCAAGTTAGCAATTAACCACCATAAGAGGGTTTCAGGCAAATTCAGCATTGTAGGAGGACAGTGGTGGATCTGTTCATATGAGAGGAGGCTGCTATGTAATGTATTTATTACAGAGCCGTGCAAAGTCATCCAAAGCCTTATGTTTCTATTTTAATTGAAAACAAACAGGCTCATTGGTAGGTTCAGGAAGAAAAAAATACATGTAAATGGCCAACTGCTTCCTGACTCTGACATTCACTTAGATCTGTCTTGAAAAGAGATATCTTTTTGCTTTGACACTCTTTCAACTCCAAATTTATGGAAATAAGAGCAGAGAAGCCCACATGTTCTCTTCCAAACCTCCCTGATGTCTCACTTTTCTCTGCTTTCCCTATCCCTGTGCAATATGACTCTTGTTTCTCCGGCAACCCCCAACCTTCTCCCACATCCTCAGTCCCACTTCCCCAGTCACATAACGAGTTCTTTATCTCAGCTTTAACCTCATCACTTTGCTTCTTTTGTGGCTTTCCCCCTCTCCATTGACTGCTTTGTATCCCTGCCTCATAGCTACCAACCTCTTTTGCTACATCGCTACTTTTGCGTCACCAAAATTTGAGCTTTACTGAAAGTTCTCCAGTAAAAACAGAGATGTTCTGTCTTTCATGCTTCCATATAATCTCTTCAAGGGGTTGCTAAGACATTGCAACTCTTTTTCCTTTTTACTTTCCTAGAACTTGGGCCAAATCAAGGGAATGTGAACAGACACATTCTATGAAAAGCAGAACTTAGAAAAACTCCATTCCTCGGGCTGAAATCTCCTAAACATAGGTATAAATCTCCTCTACACGTGCTCACAAACACATACACAGCCCAATAATCCCTCTATGCTCTCCTTTCTTCAACATGCAAGTGTTCTCTCTAGAGACAACCCTGCCCTCTTTGGGAATAATCTCCCCAGGCCCAGTATGAATAAAGCCTGCTTTGTTTAATACAGTTAGAGAAGAGTGAAGGTTAATGAAATCATGAGCAAAAGTCAAAATCTGATGTATATTTTTCCTGTGATTTTCTGTAATTAACAAAGATCTTGCTATTTTACCTTAGAGCCTTAATTTTGAATGTCCAACCTTTTAAAAGCTTAGGGCATCCTTACAACTTTTTAACACTTATCTCCATTAAAGGATTGTGTTTTGGTTTTTTGGTTTCTTTAAGTAGGGCTTTGGAGAATATATAAGAAAGCAATTGAATCCTTACTGATGCTTGTAAACTGCTTCTTGTCTGATAACTTGCATTATAAACTAATAAATCTGATGGAAAAATGTTGTTCTTATGCATAGTTCTGTCCTCCCCAAACCAGACTGAATTTCCATGAAGTTCTTCTGTCAGCCAAAACTTCCATACAGATGGCTTTTCTTTTATTTGAAGACTGTGTTACAATAGACCTGGACAGAAGGGAACATGGCCAGCCATACCTGAGTTCCTCAGATAAAACCTCTCACATACGTCCCCTCATGTAGTAGCCTGCCCTCACATCTTGTGAGATCTGAGTGCCGTGGCTGCATCAGATTTCAGACCATCAGCCACCTTCTTGTTTTACAGAAAGGTTAAATCAACAGGCCCCAGCAGAATTTTGTTGTGTTCATCACATTAACGTGCTGGTTGTGCACCATATCTGATGAAAAGAAAATGCCAAAAAGAGCTAAAATAGGAAAGCCATGTGTGGCTCTGACTTGATGTTTACCATCTCCACCAAAGCACAGTCAAGCCCTTCTGCCAATGAGGCAGTTGGGCAGTTCTACCTGCAAACAGCTCCCGTGTGTATCACTGAACCCCATCTCTCAGATGGGAGAGTTTGTAAGGGCTTTTGCCCTTTCTGAACTGGCCCAACAATCCCATGGTGTGACACTGGAAACAGAAACTTCCGAATTATATCCTCTCTGCTCAAAAGTATTCTCTCTTGCTCCATATCATGCCTGATTAGACCAACAACCCTTTCCAGTTTAGTCCCATCTAGACTGATACAATAGTATTTTTTAGGAGGACTGAAGCTTGTATGTTAGAATGAAATCATTCTCCACAGAAATTAACAAGTATTCCATATTGAATTGGGCATTTAGGGAGGAAGGTAATCATCCAAAGAGGAACCTGATTACCATAGCATGTCTGATATTTCTGTTTCCACAGGAAGTGGAATGGTGTTATACAAGTAGTCACAGAATATTCTGAGTTGGAAGGGACCCACAAGGATCATTGTGTCCAACCCTTAGCCCTGCACATGACCACTCCCAAGAGTCACACCATGTGCGTGCGAGTATCATCATGCTCCTTGAACTCTGTCAGGCTTGGTGCTATGACCACTCCCCTGGGGAGTTTGTTCCAGTCCCCAACCACCATCTAGGTAAAGAACCTCTTTCTTATGTCTGGCCTAAACCTCTCCTGACACAACTCCAGGCCATCTTCTTGGGTCCTGTCAGTGGTCACCACAGTAGGTCACCAGTTCAGTTCATGACTGACATAAAAAGTAGTCACTGTTTTGATTCCCATCCTGAGTTCCCAGAGCAGCAAGGCTGGCTGTGGGCAGTTTCTAAACACATGCCCACTCCTGGACAAACATTGTTTGCTTTTTCTGCCTTTTCCAAAATGGCTGAATATGAATGAATGGCTGAATGATGCTGATGTTGCATCAGAGTCCAAACCTTGGATATGAAGGAGGTCAGTTACTGGGAAGCAAAGACAAAGGGATGAAAAAATATCTTTTCCAAAATGCTTATAAGAGGAAATACTGAAAACTTGGAACAGTTTTAGAAGAAAGGGAAATGAGCAGGAAAACTGATGTGACTCAGGGGCCCACGAAGGATATTTAAAACTTGCTGTGTCTCACTAGTGGGAGACCATGGTCGGGTAAAATGTTCATCCCTGTGGATCCTTCCAAGCACTTCAGGCTAACTAGAAAGTGCTCCCATGGGAAATCAAGGTGTGGGTACACAGAATCATCTCAAGAGTAAGATAATTATACCCCAGTATTTTCTAAGAAGGCTGAGAAGATCAATTGTGTTCACATCATCTTTTAGGTGGGCATGTCCAAAGCAAAGTATTTATGCATATGTGTTTGTCCCCATGGTTTTGAGGATTAATTAAATTTGGAGCACTTTTTATCATGTATTACTATATGAAATGCCAGACTCCACAAAGCAAAAAGAAGCAACAGCTAAATTTATGTACATGCTCAAAACTATCCTTTCTGGGAAAAAAAAATTGGAAATAGTTCAGTGAATAAATAAAATGAAGTAACCATGATGTATAACTGAACAAGAATATAATACCCATTAAAAAAAAAGAAACAAAATATTAAATGTGAAAAAAGGGATCATCTGTAGTTTCTTGCTCTTTGGCACAGAAAAAGGTATTTCAGGAAGCACAGTCCTGGCTTTGAATGTATTCTGTGTACACATGAATAGTGTAAAGTCACACAGAGATATTATCAAGCTTGATAACCAAAATTATTCACACAGAAATGAATCATAATCATGGGACTTGGAATTTATATAGCCATCTGCCAAAAATATTGAAAACAAACAGGTCTAGAAATATGTCCAGAAGGATATTGCAGCCAAAATCTAGTCAATTAATCAGAGAAGCAAACATTGAAATCCAACAAACTTCATAGATAATGCCTGGCCTGCAGTTGTTGTGCCAAAGCTTTAGATAATTGTGCATGAACAAATGTGAATATAAACCCATTCTTCATAGAAAATATTGCTTGTAGGGCATTGATTTTCATTTTTACTCTAATTTTAGATTGGCTTGACAGATGATATTCCTCCTATTAGGAATATCCCTCTGAATCCTAGCCCCATCTCTACCAGACTTTAGAAAAAGATAACTTCTCTCACCTGTGTCTTATCTCTGAAGTTGGACAGAAAATAAGAGAAAGAAGTGATAAAAGATATCAAATACTAATATTCTGTCATATTTGATGCATTCCTGTCCTTTTTACACATTTGTCAAAACGGGTCAGTTCATGCAATTTCTGAACTGATAGAGTTTTGATGTATTGAGAAGACCCACCAACTTGTGACGTTTATATATGAATTTTCACCAAAACCCCAACAAATCCATACAGAGTCCTCAGCCTGGAAAATTAGTCTCCATCCTGATAATGAAGTATCAAAAAAGAACTCTTTTTACTACAAAGCTAGAGGAGGAGGATTCATGGACATGCTTCCTCTAGATTTCCCTGAAACCATATCCCACTATATAAGGTGAATGTTAAGGTTTTGACAACCTTTGGAAAGCAACCCTCCTGGACCTTTATGCAATGAGTCTCAGTTGATACACTGCTCTTCCTATATACACAAAATACATCTTCAGTGTTTCTCATAAGCATTTTAAATCTAGTGGATCTACCCCCTGAGGACACCTATACAGAGGATGTTGTCTGTCAGAAAGCAGCTACAGTGATTTTAGGTTAGCACAAGTTTATGCCTGGGAGAGAGGAATCATTAGGGCATTCCTCTGCAGTAATGATCCTAGTAGCAATAAAAGGTCCCCAGGGAGAGCAGTGTAACTTTGGGCTGCTCTCACCTGCACAGGAACGGAAATCACAAATTAGCTCAGAATTTGGGATGCAAAAATATAGTCATGATCTCCTTTATTGTGCTAAGTTCTACATGGTTACAGCTGGAGATGAGGCTACTTCAGACAACAGATTTTCCATTCCTTTAATGTCCTTTGCATGCAACAATGCACCTGTCCTATAAAGACAAGCTGAGAGAATTGGGGCTGTTCAGCATGGAGAAGAGAAGGCTCTGGGCAGACCTTAAAGAACCTTCCAGTACCTAAGGAGGACCTACAAGAGAGATGAAGAGGGAGTTTTCACAAGGGCATGGAGTGATTGGACAAGGGAGAATGGCCCTAAGCTGAAGGAGAGTAGATTTAGATTACATACTTTAAGTGTGATGAGGCACTGGAACAGGCTGCCCAGAGATGTTGTGGGCTCCCCATCCCTGAAAGTGTTCTAGGCCATGATGGATGGGGCCCTGAGTAAGCTGGTCTAGTGGAATATTTCCTGCTCATGGCAGAGGGGTTGGAACAAGATGATCTTTCCAAGTCCCTTCCAACCCAAACCATTCTACAATTCTGTGATGTTTAAGAGTTCAGTCAGTCTGGCTCACTCCTCTCCACAGAGATAAATTAAATGGTATAGTTGGTGCCTGTGTTGATAACATCAGAAAAGGGAGCAAGCACTAAGTACTCCTCTCTTTGCAGGTTGTTTCTGTAGGTGGCATCTGAGACTCATTGGTGAAGTGGAGTGAGAGAAGCAGGGATAGCTGCTCTGTCAGCTGTACTTTAAAACTCAAAACCTGTCTCTTTGATCTGGTATAAAGTAAGAAAAATAGAAAACACTGGATGCCACATTCTTCCAGGAAAAAATAAGGCTATGTCGATTTTGGATCTTGATGAAGTTATCCTGATGATAACAGGACTTCATCTGATAATAGCATCTTCATTTCCTTACTATCAGTGTTTCAGTAAATACTTCGGATCAGGGATCTTAATTTCTGAAGGGACTATATCAGCTTCACCTCTCAAAATTCCTGTAAAATAACAGGAATTACCACATTAAAATCCTGTTTTCTGGTTCTCTTTTCCACTTTCTTTTAACAGTGTATTCAAAAGTGGCTGCTAAAGAAACCAACCTGTCCATCATGTCTTGTCCAGGTACTTCTGTAAAGTCAGTGGCACACTCTTTTCATCTGTGATAAAGAAGTCAAGAAGAAAGGGTCCTTTAGGACCACAGAGGGGAAGTTTTCAAAGCTTGATTATAGTTACAGAAGAAGAAAGAAATTTAAACTCTACTTGGTAGATTAATGACATATGAGGTTTGTTTAAGTGGTGTGGCTTTTTACACAGGTCAGAGATGAGCTTTAAGAATAAAAGCTTCTAGCTCCTTCCCAGTGGTTGAGGTAGAAGTCAAAATATTTTTATAATTCCTTGGACACTGTAAATAAAAATGAGACATTTGTTACAAAATACATTGGTTACTATTTATTTCATTTAGGATCATTAAATGATTAGCTGACCTTTATAGCCATTTTCCAGCAGAGGGAGTCTGTCCATATCAAGTGAGAACATGCACTATAGTCCACTGCAAGCACTTCAGTTTGAGACTAAATTCAGTGCCATAAACACGAGCACAGATGCGTACAGACAAATTTTGCCCTGTGTTGTTAATATATGACTTTTTGATATGAAAGAAATCGATATACACTGAAACCCACGGCAGAGCTTAGTCTTGTACTAGGACCGCAGAATTTACCCTGTGGTCAGCAGAAAATCTTGATCCAGCTCTGGAGATCTCATATTGCTGAATCACTAGTTGGCAGCTTCTTGCTGCAGATGTTTCCCAAACTGTCCTATACCTCTGCTCTCCAATTCCAGGGTACAGCCCACACTCCCCTCCTTTGACCAGCTGGAGAGCTGCTGGTGCAGCCCTGGGTGCCTCCACCCCGTGCACAGTGAATGCCCAGGCTGGTGGGAAGGGATGAGCACCAAACCCTACGGAGGGAAGGAGATCCCCATGGCTGCTGTTTTTCTTGGAGTCAACAGGTGACCAACACCATGACAGCTCACGCAGCTACTGCCCAGGGAGCTGCTCCTCCACCCAGCCAAGCTGCTCTTCACTTCTGTAATAGCCCTAGGGTTCGTCCGCTTCCACTCTGCATCCAGAAAACAAGGGGGATTGTCTGGCCACACCCCTCTCAAACTTCCTTCAGGTACTTGCCTATAGTCACTATATCATTACTAAGGGATTTGCTGCTCCCATTGCTCACTCTTGCTTTCAATATTTTCAGTGTTAAATGTGCAAGAGATTTCGTGAAACTCTCACCAAATCCTAACTATAGGAAAGACAATACATTTCTTGGCCCAGGTTTATTCTGACAGAACAGTTACATTTGAGGCCAGAAGTTTCTCAGTGAGAAAAAAATAGCATTTTTATTCTTATAAGCAGCACAAGTACTTTTTATATGCAACGTAACTGAAAAGCAACTATATTTTAAGATGCACTGCAAAACATCTCTGTTCATTAAATGCATCCTACCTTCTAGTGAGCTGAGTGAGCTGAAGTGAGCTGAGTGGCACATCCACCTGCATTTTGGCTGGTCCAGTTCAGCATCTGACTGAGGAGGGAAAGTTTATTTTGCTTTGTTGGGCTGCAAACTGTGATAACAAAGGTCAGGGATACACTCCTGTTGTGCAGCTTTGCTGTGCAGGCATGTCCAGCAGGGGGACCTGGGGATCAGCAGGAGTCTTAAACCACTCAGCTTCTTTGTACAGTTAACATGAGTTGCAGTCCTTGCCCTCTCACTATCATTTCAGAGGAAATCTGGAGACACAAAGCCATATTGAAATTCACTCTCTGAATACATACAAATATGCTGATTGCACGGGGAATTACTCGTGGTTGTGAAGTGAAGCACAAACAGACATATTGGCAAGATCAATTCAGATGTCCTGTCAAATAAATACATGTATTAGTTTAGAAATAGAAAGGAGGTAAAACCCCCTGAATTTCATTAAACAATCAAAGTAAGTCACAGGAATGTCAAAACAAAGCCAATTGTAATTGAAAGAGGATGTTTTGGCTCGGAATTCAGCAGGAGACCCAGAATCAGAATTTACACTCTCCCTTTTATTCTTCCTTTAATTGCTAAATTAGTTGGTGATTTAATTTTTATCGTGCCTGTTCACCAAAGTACAAAATAACATTTTATTTATATATACTATATACACTGTACATATATTCATACACATATATATGTGCACACACAGAGACATGTGCTGACAATTGGACGTTTGTATGTCTGCATCTCTCAGAAGTGTGTTGTACAGTAGGTTTCTGTACACCAGTCCCCTTTCCTGGCCACAAACTTTTACTTTTCAAGATGTCCCTGGGTTTCTCTGCTTTCCCTCAATTTTCTTGCTCAGAAACAGCCTTCCCCCGTCAATCCCCAGCTTCCTGACAGCAGCCTTTTCCTATGAGCTGCTCCGCTGACTGCCTGTGGCCCCACTACATCCAACATCAGCCTTTGAGCTCAAACTCCTGTTCGAGCCTGTGTTGATAAGGTGTCTGTGCCAATGGACAGACATTTTGATGGACATTTCAAAGTTATGGGAAACCAGGTGAAAAGGCAGGACCGTGGAAATGGCCCTGTCTAACCTGGCAGTGCAAGCTGGGCTTTTGGATTAAAGCACAGGGAAGGAAGAGCCAAGCGAATTCATGCTGAGACACCACTGCAGCTGTGACTGGGTGCCTGGCTTGGGAGCAGGGTTGGAGACATCAGGGATGAGGAGCTCAGGCTGGACTTTTTCATGGGGCATTTTCTGATTAGCACATCCCTAGGGAGAACTGTGGTGGAGAGAGGCCAGAGCTGCCTTTGGAAGAGAGCTGGTTTGTGAGAGGTGTTTTGGGTTGATGGCAAGGGCCTGGGGTGGGGATTCTGTAAATTCAATGTTTTGGAAGGACAAAGTTTTGTTAAGTGACAGGCAAGTGAGAGACCAAAGGATCCAGTTCCTGGTGAGATGGGACACATGGCCATACTTTACAAGAAGCTGGTCAGGATGACAAAGACCAAGGGGAAAGTGTTTGTCTCCAGGGAGAGATTTCTGTGACTTGTATGGGCTCCTTCCTTATTTCTGCTCTTTCTCTTTCATTTGTGTGAGAAATGTGTGTATTGGGGGGATCTTTTTTGCACCAGAGGTTTTCTTGCCCTGATGTCCCATGGGATGAAAACCAGTACAACAACCACATGCCCTTGCATGGCAAGCAGGAGGACATTTACCTGCCATGTTTCAGGAGAGCCAAGGGAAAATGGTTTCAGGAAGCAATGCCCTTGCAGTGACACAGGATTTTTAACTTCCCTATTGCCCCAAGCTCACCTCCCACAGCTGTGATCCTGCTCTCACTTTCCCTCTTCCCCTGAAAAAGCATTTTTCCTTCTTTCTCCTAAGCTGGGAAAGAGCTGATGCTTTTCAGATCGTTTCTTAAGTGGACAATTTTCCCATTCTGTTCTTTCTGTCCTATATCTCTGTCCAGAGGGTTGTTCACCCTGATGTCCTCCCCCAGCCAACTCTCCTGACTCACCCAAGATACGTGCAGAACTGCAGCAAGTGAGTCAGAGAGACTGAGAGAACAAAACTTAACAAAACAATGAGGAAGATAAAACTGCAACATAAAAAATGTTGAAAGAACGTTATTAGGTTTACAAAGTTAAACCTTCAAAAGCTGGACAAATCCAGACCTAACGCTGCCTTTGCTACTGTAGTTCAGCCTCTCTTCCCTTCGCCCACACAATGTGTATTATGTGACATGATTTAATTGTTTGGCTGCATACTACTTTTCCCACAGGACTAGTGCCTCGTTTAGTGTAAATGCAGGACAGTGTCTGGGAATGAAGCTGGTCTCTACTTCTCCTGGACTAAGTGAGGAACTAGGAGCACATTTACCACTGTGCAACCCAGAGAGTGTGCTGAATCCAGAGCTGCCAGTTTCTTCATTAGGTTTTCTGGAGTGGCTTTCCTGCAGCCTCTGAATGTTTATCATCACAGTATGCATTAAAGGTGAGGAGGCACTATTTCCAGGGAACTAGGAACCTTTTTTATGATTTGCTGCACATTTTGCACATTCTATTGGCCCTGGCATTAGTTCAGAAAACTTCATGATTTAACTAACTGCTCCAGCTGACTTCATTTGCTGTTCTGAGTGTTTCTATAAATCTATAACCTAAATGTCTCCTTCCAGGTGCCCGAAAATAAGAAACCATCAACCAAACACAGATAAGCAGATATTTCATCTAGAAGTAACCAAGGAGCTTGGTGAAATCAGGAAGAGTTTCTTGCTCTTTCAGTTGCTGTTTCTTTCCTCAGCTAGCAGATTATTCCCTAAATTCTCACAGCCCTCTGCCTTAGGTTTCCATGTCTCAGTTCCTGGAACCACAAATAAACTAGGACTTGGCTTGATATCTGACCCCAGGGTGAGTACACCGGATGAGCTCTCAGTTACACTTTGTAGACTTGACTACTTTGTTACTGACCAGCCTTCACCAAAAACACCAGGGTAATGCACATCGATTTCCCAGGGTGAATCAATCTCTCACTTTCTAAAATGATACTTGCTTCATGAGCTGAAGCATATTAAAAAGAAACGTCATTCCACATTCTCAGAGACAATTTCCAGACTTCTGTGTTAATATTTGCAGCTTTAAAATAATCTCATTCAGCCAATACATGATGAGATGAGAAAAAGTAAAGATTCTTAAACAGCAACGTCAGGACACGGAACATCTTTTTTTGTATGTTTGTACTTGTCATGGTTTAACATGTATACAAAAGCAGCACAGTACTGAAGACAACCTCACCTGCACTGTTCTCAGTGTCAAGCCATATTTACTTCAAGTATTGAAATTCTGAGAAGAAAAACTTTTGAGATGTGCAAACAACTTTCTCCTAGTGCTTCTGCTTTTCCCAGATTTCTTTGTTCTTCATCATCATAATATAGGAATAGAGCTTGACAAATTGCATAGAGACGATATAAACTTTAAAAAAGGACTCTTTACAGGCTACTTGTAAAAAAAAAAAAGCAAAAGTACTTTAAACAACAATAACATACTTAATAAATATTAACATGAATAAATTTAAAATGCAATATATAATGTAACTACTTCCCCCTCCCCATGCCCCCGATGAATGGATTAGGCCTAGAAGCATTTTTAAACTTTACAGACTAAAATTTGTGTCTTCTAAATCCATTCAAGAGCAAATATCCCTAATAGCACTCAAAAAAATAGACTGTCATAAAGTGAGTCTTTTTATTCAAATTCACTTTTTATTTATTTTGGTGTTAGAGTTGTATTAAAACCAGAATGTCAATGTTTGTTTTTCCTTAAGTCATAGCCAATGAATATATTTGGAACTTATTCAACTGTTGCATGAACTTTGCAAGGCTAGAATTATTTGTTTAACTTTCTGGGCACTATGTCTGAAAAGTAATTATTTATCAGTCAGCCACACTTCTATGATACATTTCATGTAATCATGGAATGGTTCAAGTTAGAAAGGACCTTAAAAATCATCCAGTTCCAACCCTTTTGCCATGGGCAGGGATGCCATTCACTAGATGAGGCCACTCAGGGCCCCATCCAACCTGGCCTTGAACTTTTCCAGGGATGGTGCATCCACAACTTCTGTGGGCAACCTGTCCCAGTGTTTCACCACTCTCTGAGTAAAGAATGTCTTCCTAATATCTAATCCAAACCTGCCGTCTTTCAGTTTAAATCCACTGGCCTTACTCTTGTTATTATTTGCCCGTATAAAAAGTCCCTCTCTCTCCTTTATCCTAGCCTGCTTTAGGTACTGGAAGGTGCTATAAGGTCTCCCTAGACCCTTCTCTTCTCCTGGCTGAACAACCCCAGCTCTTACAGGCTATCTTCAAAGGAGAAGTGCTCTATCCTTCAGATCATCTTTGTCGCCCTTCTTTAGACCCTCTCTAACAGGTCCACATCTTTCCTGAGCTGAGGATCCCATAAGCTGGATGCAGTACTCCAGGGGGAGTCTCACAAGGGCAGAGGAGAGGGAGAGAATCATCTCTCTCAACCTGCTGCCTCTTTTGATGCAGCCTGAGATGTGGTTGGTTTTCTGGGCTGCAAGCCAACACTGTTGGCTATGTCCAGCTTTTCACCCATGAGAACACCCAAGTCTTTCTGCACAGGACCGCTCTCAATTACTTCTTGTCCGTACTCATCTCTGGGATTGCCCTGACCCACGTGCAACACCTTGCACTTGGACTTGTTGAACCCAACGAGGTTCTCATGGGACCTTGTCCAGGTCCCTCTGGATGGTATCCCATCCTTCTACTGCTCAGCTTCGTGTGCTCTGCAAACTCACTGAGGGTGCACTCGATCTCACTGTCTGTGTCATTGATGAAGATACTGAAGAGCATCAGTCTCAAGACAAAGCCCTTCAGGCCATCACTTACCATCAGCCCCCATCTGGTCATAGAGCCATTTACCACAAGTCTGTGGCAGTGTCCATCCAGTCAATTCCTTATCCACTGAGTAGTCCATCCATTAACTCCATGTCCGTCCAATTTGAAGATAAGGATGCTGTGTGTAGGACTATATTGAAGGCCTTACAGAAGTCTAGTAGATACATGACATCTGTCAGTCTCCCCTTGTCATTTACACCATCATAGAAGTAGAAGTAAAGTATCATTCGCCCAAGTGCCTAAGCTGAAACTCTCTCACCTGCCCCCAAGTGCTACCTTGTCTTGATAAAGTAAAAGAACTAAGCATCCTATTAAATGGAATGTTAATAGACTTACAGGGCTTTTCAATTCGGACATTTGACCATGTAATGTTTAGTTCAGGTAACTCCTTTGGAAAGTGATTCAAGCACTATTTGCAAATCACTTCACAGCATTTAGGCTTTGCTATGAACAAATATTTTCATTACTTGCTTCAGGTGCAATGCTAAGTATCAGCAGTGAACAAACAAACAAATGCTCTATTTGGACACTCCATTCCTTCAGCCAGAGAAGGGCTTAATTGTCTGCCCGTGTGTGAAGCATGTATCCTAGAGGTGTGGTGAATTTATTTTCTGACTAACTGTGGAATAAGGCAAAAAGAGTAAGATAAAAATGAAGGAAGGTCTGAACTTGACTGAATGTGGTGGTAGTGTTGGCCTCTCGTTGACCTTAGGTAAAATACTGCAAAAGATGCTTTGTTATTTCTGTAGTCTCCAACAGTTTTATAGACTATCCTGTGCACACACTTCTCTGTGGTTACTTTAATGCACACTGCAGTGGTCCTTGAAGAAGTGCAGAATCCCTGCAGGGTTTTGGGGATGCTAATTGGACTTTTTACGTTGGCAGCACTGATTATTGCTTTGAATGACTTTTAAGCCATCTTAAGCATGGATGGAAATGAGGAATCCCGGGAAATGATTGTCTCCATTGCCAAGACAAACATCTCAAACCAGTGGTAAATAGATGAGGTAATTACAATTGTCATCATCACTTTATGATTTATCTGCAGGAGAAGGATATCCATTAGGTAGGAAGTAATGCCATGATGTGAGATGCATCCTGCCTTTTAAAAAAAATGCAAAAGAAGTCACTCAGACCAGAAAAGGGGAGCAGCTGCCATAGAGGCTGGATTTCTAAAATTATGTTTACAGAGAGGTGATCCTTCTGGAAAATATTAATTGCTTTTTCCTCTATTCATTACATCACCCAAACTGCAAAGGCATCTGCTTATGAGATGCTGAGGGGTATTTGCTGGAATGTTATTTACCTGATAGTGAAAGTGTCACTTTATACTAAAGAGCAGGCATGTATGAATTGTCTGGAAGATAAACAAGTGTGAAAAAGTTTTAATCTTTAAGTGGAGTTAATTTCATCCACAAATTTCCCAAAGAAAGAAAACTTTTGGACCATGAAAATGTCAGGTATATTAAATTAGGGGACTTGAAGAGGATGGCTCAGAATTCAGTCCAAGTTATGACTAGCTAGTGGGGAGAGTTGCACCTTGGCTTGGCTATTCCAACAACCACAGAGAAGGTAGGCAACAAAAGACCTTGATGTTGTCAGGGATGGAAAGGGTCAGGGCAATTGCTGGTGTAGTTTAAACAGAGCTTCAAACCCCGATTATCACAACTTCATGGCAAATACCTCAAAGGGAGATTCTTCCATAATGTATAGATACGATGCTTTCATTGGTGTTCTCTGCTGGCCGTCATAACAGAAATGCCTTTCGTTACACTGTTGAATGATCCAGTAGTGTCACTGTTTATTACATGATGATATTTGCAAATAAAAACCCGAGGTTTCATCCTTTAAATTTTATTTTTAGACATTCTCCTTTTGGATTCAGGGCTGTGCCATACATTCCTGTGAAATTACAGGAACTACAGTCACGGGCGCTCATTTTCGTGGAGAAAACCGCGGCTCCGTGTGTGTGTGTGTAAATAAAAAAAAAAAAAGGCCTCTGTTATACGAACCGGATCAAAGGAGGGTTTGTGTGTCAGAAAGTCTCTCTACTTTTCCTCTCCTGCCTGTGCTAGTGGGAGCCGCTGCCCCCGGCCGCCAGCCCCGCGCCAGCCCTGCCCGCTCCCGGCCGCTTTTCCTGGAAAGCGGTGCAGGAGTGGGGGTGGGCAGCGCCCGATCCCGCGGAAGCCTCGCTTTCCCCGAGCCCCTTTTATTTGGCTCTGCTCTGGGTCCTTCCCGGCCAGGCGGGGAGGAAACCGCCCGCCCCCCGCGGGGCCGCCAGGGGAACATCTGGGCGGCCGCGCCGCAAACATCTGGAGCGGCCGCGGCGCATCCCCCGGCGGCCGCAGCTGGAGGGTCCCGCCGCCGAGGGGCTGCCCTGGGCCCGCAGCGAAACCCCACGGAGGTGGGGGCGAAGGAAGGCGGGGGAAACGGCTGCGAGGGAGCAGGGGGGGCACAGGTAAGGACAGCCCTGTTCCCGCGGGCGGGAAGAGTCGGGGGGAAGGCAGGACGGGCGGCGGTCGGGCCGGAGGGCTGGGGGGTGTCGATTATTCCCGGGTGAAAGGACAGCTACTCCATGTTTGCCTTAAGTCGGTCCACGGGGGGCACTCCCGAGGTAAAAAGCGCGGACGAGACTTTTCAATCCTCAGTCGCTTTCGCGAAGGTTGCTGGTGTTAAAACGCGAGGGTGGCCCTTGCAGGGATCCGGAGTGTTTTATCCCAAGAGCAAGGGGTTTTGCAGCCGAGGTTCTGGATCGTTGAACAAAGCGCAGATTAAGTGTTTGGTTTAGTTTTAAGTTTCTTGTGTGGGGTTTTTTCTCTCTCTCTTCCTCTTGGATATCTCAAATGGAGATGTACATCCAAACTTGAATTTCCAAGCAAAATTAAGAGAATTTAAATGTCACCATGACTACTTACTATATAAGAGAAATCCTAAGATTATCTTGGCTTCTTTATTCTATTTCAAACCAGAATAACCCTCAGAAAAGCAATTTCTATGCCCACATACTTTACATTTTGTTTCAATTTTCCAACAATAAATCATATTCTATCCTCATAATAACACTTAATACCTGATACGGTTTAAAAAATTAATTATATTTCTGACTAGGGGCTTTCTGAAGAGTTTAGGAATTGAAGTACTTAAGAACAAAGTATGCTTCTTCCTTTTTAAACTTGAGCGTTTGACAATTACTATGCATGTACATATTTAGGACTTGTGATTTCTCCAGTATGTATAGTATAACATTGTTTGCATCATGTTATATTACTGTTTCTGTAGACCTCTTTATGCTATGGAGTATGTTGTTCTGTTAGCCACTGTAAGTGCTTTGTAAAAGGAATGTATTTGGTATCCATTTTAGAGGTAAATTCATCATGGGCTCTGGAGTTACCTTTCAGAAGTTTGCTCAGATGTCTTTTGCTGCTTTTCAGGGCTACTTATATGGCTTTTCCTGTATTTTATTCTTTATAAATGGAGCTGGGCAAACGAAACAGATTTCTCTCAGTTGTGGGGCATGTGGGTAGAAATAACTGCTGGAAAAGAAAACTCAAATGAAGCTTGAGAACTGGCTGGAATAATTATGCCTGCATTTAGGCAAACTGCTGTTTATCCTTTTCTTGCACAGAAATCCACTTGGAAATATAATTTTAGTCTGTACTGCAAATGGCCAGTGCAGTAGCACAAAAATGAGCCCCTTTGTTTCCAGTCTGAAGACATACACGAACCAAGACTTCTCAAAACTCTTGTCAACTGGCTTCTACTCTGTTTCTTAGATGTCACCAAAGATGCTTATCCAATTTGCAGTTGACAGCAGTAGTAATTCTGATTGTCTCTTCCAAGCTATGAGCAAGGCAAGTTCCTAAACCCAGGAATTACAAATAATTCAACATTAGTTTTGAAATATCTTAGTTTTTAACAGAGTGCCATCTACTGTGGCTGTCCAGTCCTATCAAGTAGCATGAGCCAGACACTGGGTGCTGTCACTGCTTTTTTCTCCAGGAGGTAAAAAGGAGAGTTATGTCCCTTCTAATCAATTTATGCCTAAATCAGGGACTGCTACAACATTTTAATGCTTTCTGAGCAAAATTCCTAAAACTCTTGCCCCGTGTGACCTTGTGTCTGAGACATTTCTAAGACATATAGAGTAGCATCTGTAGCAACAGTGATTTGGAAGAGCATACAGCCCATTGCTGTGTCTGCTGATCAAATTTACAAAGCTCTTACTCCAAAGCATTATTTTTGCTCCCTCTGTTAACTCTGTTGTAACTCAGACAAGTTGCAGGGACTGAGGCACTGCTGCTGTAGCCTTGCATCATGAAGGACTCCAGCTTTTGGTAATGTTGTATTAGCATGAGCTGATCCCATTTAATGAGTGGTCCCATAAAAAGGAACTATACCGGATCTCAGATGCATTTTGTTTTTTCTAGGTGGGCTAATTGAGCCAGCCATTTCCCCCAGTTAATATCAATGTTATAGACTGCCTTACCAGTGCTTCCATTTATTCATTAGTGTTTCACACCTGCTCTGTTGCATGGTTTTGTGTAAATTACTGACAAGAAAGTTTTTATCTTTTTCTTCTTCTTATCACAGCACAATATTGCAAGACCCAAGCACTCACATAATTTGTTAGAGCATATAAATCTACGAGATTTAAATATGTATTTTGAGTCACTTTGTTTGCCCTAAGTCTCACACTACTTGACTGTACTCCACAGACAGACAGGATGGCTGAAGGTTACAGGTCAGTTAATGGAATAACTCCAGAAAGCAGAGATTCAAGAACAAGTGGCTGGATCTCAGAGGAGGAAACAGCAAGATGCAGCACAGTGCCCTTCTAGAAGCCAACATTCTGTACACATGTGCCCCTGATTTCCAATCTTCTCCCTAGCAGGGGACAGGAGAAGAGGAGTTCAGGTCTTACAAGTGTCACCCACTTGTTGCCCAGGTATGAGCTGTTACAAGCATCACATTGGCTTACGGAGCCTATTTGTAATTTCTCAGTAGGAAAAATGAGTCCTTCCTATGAACACCATCAAGGACTTATTAATGCTCTTGCATTTGTTGAGATGAGCTCCTTTCCTTTTTTTTTTTAACTTGGGACTATCCTTAAGATGAAAGCCGACAAGTATGCACAGCATAGAATAACTCTTCTGCTTACCTTGTTTTGTTAATGCTTGGTGATTCTTTAAAACAGGGTCTTCTCTGTAATATTCCAGTTTCTCATTCAAAGGCTTCAGTCACTGTGATATCTGGTGCTGTACATAATGAAATCTTAATGCCTTTTCTGCACAGTCATTAGCACTTACATTAAGAGAACAACCCTTGCAACCAAAGAATTACAAATGATATTGAGGTTGGCAAGCCTTGTCCTTCATTCCTGAAGACCTATCCTTCTCTAAGCACAGAGTTCACCACATTTTTCTTCCTTGCTGGTGGAAAATACCATTTAAGACCTCTCAAACATTAAGTTTTCTCAGTAGATTCACACGATTTTTCTTGGATTGTGTCTTCTTGTCTTCAATAAGTATTTGGAAACATAAATAATTGCAGCAGCATCTAACAGTCTGTAAAAAGCTGTGTAATTGTCAAAACCAGGATCTTTCATAGCCCAAGTGGTCATTAGTATCTATAACAAATACTTTCCTGTGTCTAATGGTCCTGTCCTATACAATCATTCCACTGAAACCCCATGTGCGTTGTTAAGATGCTGGAGGAGGAGGTCTACAAAAGGGGTGCCAATTGAAACCAAACCAATATTTTATTTCATTTCCTCTCCAGAGCAGGGCTTTGATCTCTAAATCATCAGTTGATATATCAAACTCTTGCCCTTTTGACATTTTCCTAGCCTAGGAAGCTTTTCCTCTCCTAGGAAGCAGAGAATGTAAGTGAGAATACACAGATGAGACAGGGATTACACCCTACAAAATTGCCATTTCTGGTATATCCACAGAGCAATCTTCTTAACGGCAGTGTGACCTCTGCTTCACCACGAACCTTTGGCAATACCTTCAGAGTTTGTTCATTCAAGTGACTCTGACTGTTTTAAATATGTTAGCTAACTCTCCCCCACTCCTCTGCCCTGGTGAGGCCTCATCTAGAGTGCTATGTCCAGTTCTGGGTTCTCCAGTTCAGGAAAGACAAGGAACTACTGAAGAGGGTCTAGCAGAGGGCTATGAAAAAGATTAGGAGACTGGAGCATCTCTCTTATGATGAAAAGCTGAGGGAGTTGGGCCTGTTTAGCCTGGAGAAGAGAGGACCAAAAAGTGGTCTTATCGATTCATACAACTATCTTAAAGGCTGGTGTCAAGAGGAAGAGATCAGATTCTTTTCAGCAGTGCCCAGCAACAGGAGATGGGACAGTGGGCACAAAATGAAACACAGGAATTTCCATCTGAATATGAAGAAAAACTTCTTTACTGTAGAGATGACAGGACACTGAAACAGGCTGCCCGAGAGAGGTTGTAGTGTTCCCTTCTCTGGAGATATTCAAAACCTGCCTGGACAGAATTCTGTGCAACATGCTCCAAGTGAACCTGCTTTAACAGGGTGATTGGACTAGATGACCATCAGAAGTCTCTTCCAACTCTAACCATTATGTGATTTCATGATTTTGTGATTCTGTGACAAAAGAAATTGACTTTAAAAAGAGACTGCAATAGGAATTTCACTAGCTGGGACAATTAATGTTAAAATCGGGAAGCACTAAGAGCTTCAACTAAGCCCAGGGCTGTGTGGATTGGAAAGGGGAGACAGTCAGGGATGTTAGTGAAGAGGTTCCACAGCACAGCAGTGGAATGTCACAGCATGTCCTTCCCTAACCATTATGTCCAGCAGCACTCTGCCACTGCCACACACAATCAAAAACTTGGTTTGAGCCCTCGGGTTGGGAGGAGCTCAGCATCAGCAGCACCTCACTTAGAGGGCAGCAGTGACCCCCTGTGGGGAAGGAAACTGCCACTCTGCACAGGGGAGGACGGATGGAAGGTCACCTTACACGAGGTATCCCACTGTGGGCAGGGAAATGACTGCAGTAGCTGAAGCCAAACATATTCCAGCACAAGGCAGCACTCTCATAATTGCAATAGTTGACTCATATACCTGTGCTTTTTTATCCTTTATTTCAGACAGTGCTAAGAAATACCAGGTTTTGTAGCCAATAAAGAAACCACGAATCTTCCATGGGAAAAAATGACTCTTTTATGTATCCCATGCCATTACAAGATCTGTTCTTTGTGTGTGTATGTTTTTTGAACTTGTGGTGCTCTGAACAAAAGACTCCGATTTGGCAGTCTCGAAGACCAAAAATTTCATATCCACTGACTAGCAGCTGCTCAGATACTAAGAGCCAATGGTAAGATTATTATGTAGTGTTTTTGTCCCTGGATAACCCCTGGAGACAGCCTGGTCAGCTATGGGAGCAGAAACAAAATCAGCAGATGCACAGAGAATGAGGAAAGAAAGCCAGAAAACGGAGGGTAAGGAGAGATGGAAAACAGAGCGTGGAACACTCAGGGGGCTGACAAGGACAAGTGTCTGGGAAAGAAGAGTCTCTGACAGATGCAAGGCACTGAAAAAAGTAGAATAGTTCAAGCTCTGGGCTCAAACTCTGTGAGAGACTGTGTCTTGTAGTCCACTCTTTCTAAGGCCAGCAGATAGATTTCTGGTCGTTACCTCTTCGGGATTTTTTGTTTTCATCCCTGTCTTCTAGTCCTAAAGATTCTATCAAGGGTTGAATTCTTCTCTGACAGGCTTCAGAGTCACTTATTCGTGACATCTGGACTTTTTTTGCCTGAAAATCTTTTTCTCCCACACCCTTAAAACAAAAATATCAAGGCTGTACTGTCATTTTCTAGTCTTTAAAGAAGTCTTGCACCCTGCTTTCATTAGTGTACACAATACTTTGTCACAGTTTAATTCTAAAGGTGCAATAGGTGCCAGCTGAGTATTTCCTTAACATCAGAGCAGTGATCTCATCTGGAAATATGGGGCTGTAATTGCTGAAATGCTTTTAGTCACGATATGAAATCAGAGTGAACAAAGGAGTTAAGAGCAGGCAGTTTTTCAGATCACCACGGCTGTCCGTGATGTTTACAATATAATGGCTGCAGGACAAAAGCCACTTGCCTCATGAATAGGTATTTAACTGCAAGTAGGAATCTTTGGTACTGAAAATGAAACTTATCTGTGATTTTCTTTGTCTTACATACATTTCAGCTTTGCTGGTTTCCATTTTTTGGTAAAAGCTGTATGAACACAAGTTGTACACTGATTAGAAAATGCCTACAGATGTATTTTCTCCTCTTATCTGTATGCATCATTCTCACTGATATCACAATCTATTCCTGCAGCTGTTATGGATAAATAAACATTTCATATCAAATATTACGAACTCCACATCACTGTTCTCTAATCTAGCACATGGAAGAAAAATTTGCTAATGTTTTAGGGTTTAGCTTTTCTTGTTATATGGTTCTGTAGCAGAAATGAAGGCATTGCAGCATAGTGAGTTTGTGGCTTCATATCTTGTATCATTTCTGGGGAAAAAAATCCACATTTCTGGTTGACAGTCCTCTGTAACATACCCCAGGGCTTGATAAACACAGGAAATTGCAAGGCATACTGCTGTGGCAGGAGAATGTGCAGGGAAGAAAAGCTGCTGGATCAGCTATTCCCTATGTCCCTATTCCCGTACAGGTTGTGCTGCTTAAACTCCTGGCTGTTCTTTAAAGGGAAAAAGGAATAAAAGGGAAACAAATCTAGTTCTTCCAGAAGCAATTGGGAAGCCTTCTGAGTAACCAAGTGGTACAGCTAATTTCTCCATACCACTTGCAAGTCTTGGCTTAGTGGTCTTAAGAGGTCAGGAATCAAACAGGTAAATGTTACGAAACATCCCTCCAAAAAAAGTCAGGAAGGTGTTTAAATCAACCATCTAAGTCTGTTTCCTGACAGCTTTTCATGGTTCTGATGATGTGAGGTAATTTTCTTGCTAAAAAGGCGGCTCTTAATACCCACAAAAATACATACCTTTTCTTGAATGCTCACTTGGAAACTGCCTTTGCTCATCCCATTCTTTGCCAGTGGAATGACATATTCCCTTCTGACCCCAAGGAGTAAGATGCAACCTGAACAGATGGATGAATATCCCAGGAGCACAAAGCATTGCAGCTACACTGGAAATTTGTTTGCAATTGTCAACGGCCTATGTTGGTTTGGCAAAGTTTGGATGCAAAAACACTTTTGCAATACCACGCAGCTTTCTAATTGCTGGGAAAACCTGAGTCATGCAGAGCTTTCTGTGATTATTGCAAGAAAAAACTATGCTTGGAGTTCTCACACATGAAAAAAAAGTATCTCATATTTACCTCATACATGAAAAAAAAAAGTATCTCACATTTACAGGTAGCTGTAAATTGTTCTTGCTCTTTAATCCAATCAGCTGCAGAAAATTTGACTGGCACTTAAAATTTATAAACTACCTCAATAATTGAGTCTGTTGCCATAATTATGCCTAAGTATGTTTTTCTCCAATTTTCCTGTGACCGTGGGTCCCTAAACAGGGGTGCCAGGGTGGGGATCCTGAGTGATGCTGATTGAGGGAATTAAAGCTCATGAGTGTCCTTATATTCTGACAGCAGCCTCCCCTCCTGGCATGCCCCATGCTCTCCTGAAAGCAGTGTTTCAAGGAGTACTTCCTGTGAAAGCCTGAATCTGGACTGAAACATGAGCCTTGTCTGGTTCCTGGGGATGCTCCTCGGAATTGCAGCCCTGGTGGTTGGCAGAGGGGGGGCTTCCCCCAGCCAGACCCGAAAATTTTCTTTGCCATAGTCCAAACTCTGCTGGTGCCCCAACTGCTGTGGCCCTATAGCTGCTTGCTGGTTGTGATGGAAGGGTCCTGAGTGATGAGACTTGATGGTGGAGACATGAGAGGCTGAGTGAGCCTGCAGGGGTCATCCTGGGGGTGCACACAGCAGGTAACAGCAACAATTTGATCAGCAATGATCAAGGACTCTGGATAGCCAAACTTTGTTATCCAAGGTGAGGGCTGTGACCAGGTGATGCCAGCTGTCTGCATGCCTTTTGTATCACCACCAGCTTTGACTGGAAGGGTTAGGAGTGGGATTTGGGCAGGGTTGAGGCTGGGGAAGTAAGTCACCAGATGCAGATGTGCGTGTGGCACCTGGTGTGCCTGGATGGCTTTTGGGCCAAACCTCATGGCATCCAGCTGTGGAGCAACCTCAGGATTTTTTCAGACTCTCATTGTCCTGCTCTCCTTTCACCTGCCATTGCACCTCTACCTCTGATCTCCTGCCTCACAGTGATCTTCCTATTGAGGAGTCTCTCTGCTTGGCCTCACCGTGTCCTCAGTGTCATAGCAAGCTGTCGAATCATGCAATGTCTCCCAGTTTACGTGCAGACAAAACTCAGTCAACATCAAAACTGTGGGTGGTGGCAGATGACTTCTAGACTTGCTGAAAAAAGCTCTCAGGCCTGAAAAGAGAAAATTCATAAATTGTGAAATTTAATCAGTGTAAGGCAACCTCTGTCATGATGTTTTCAAGTTTACTAAGGATTTAAAGTATAAGATGTGTAACCCCTTTCTGAAACCAACTGTTGAGATGCAGCATTCCAAAGGTCTGACACAACAGGAGATATGATGTATGTCCTTCTAGAGAAATCCTACAAATAGTCCCCAACATCTTTCAATGAACTTTAACTGAATTTTACAGGCTTTAAAGCTAATGATATATGACTGTATTGGTTATAGCAAAAACATCAGTTTTTCTGGTTCTGTTTGATTTATGTTGGATTTGCAGCAACAGTAGTTGCTGTATCAGTCTGTTGCTTTTCTTCTTTCCCCTTGCTTTGAAAGGCAAAAAATAGTTTAAAAAAGAGCATCTTGATTGTTTACCTAGGTTTAGTGCAGAAAAGTCTTCCAATGTTTAAAGCTCTAGTTAACTCAGGTGTGAACTTACAGATTGAGAATTACATTTGAAGTTTTGTACACCAGGCACTACAAATGATATTGACACACTGTTTTTCATTTCACTCTTACTGCAGCTGCACTCTTTTAGAGGGAGGTTTTTCATAGGTTTAATTTACATTTCTAATTCAGTATCTTGCTTTGATATGAGGTACAGGTAAATTGTTCCATTTGAAGTGCTCTGTACCTGTGGTGAATAATAACATCTCTAATGAATAAAGTCTTTCCAATGAATGGTGTTCAGTAAGATCAGATATATAGTGAGGAAAGGCTACTTTCCACTACTCCACTTTAAGAGAAAAAAAAATGTATCTGAAAAGACAGCAATGCCTTTCAGGCAAGCATGTTTTAAAAGAACCAGAATTTAAGGTTTGAAAAGTAAAAGAGGTATTTTAAAGATTAAAGCAGAGTTTAGACCACTGTCTTAAACTGTTAGTACTGCCCTTTATTGAGGCAAACAATAATACAGTGAGTACTGGCAGTGAGGTGTGAGCTGGTCAGGCTCTTTGAACTAAGCATGTCCCAAAATGAAGTACTTCTTTGAGACAGCATGGGCTGGGTCTAACCCATTAGGCTGAGCCTCCACCTCACCACTGAGAGCCCGACTGCACTGAAGCTGCTACAGAGCGAGCAGTGCTTTCCCCACCTGCAAATAAAACACACAGGCGTCAACTCAGCAGAACTTTAAGGATCGTGGGCGAGGCAGAGGAGGAAGAGAAAGGCTCTGTCGACCCTTGGAGCCCTGGCTGCCACCTCCCGCTCCTGCCTTGCTGGGATCAGAGATGCTCAGGTCACAGGCAGGCTGATTTGGCACCACTAACACGTATTCAGCCCCAGCGAGTTTGAAAGCTTAAAGCTGGAGCCCCTCCCCACACAGCAGGAATCTCAAATGGGAGTCCTTTATGTTTTATTCATACACATGTTCCTCATGCCCACTTTGGCTGCCCCGCAGTTGGTAGGTGCTGCTTCCCTGAGCCCAGTGCAGCCATCTGGGCATGCTGTCCTTCCAGGCTTCCATATGCAGATGCCAGCTTTGGAAACACCGGCAAGGACACATCCAGAAATGGGCTTGTTTGGGCAATTAGTATCACGATTTTCTTTTCTTGTACTTCCCCGGTGCTTCCCTAAAAATTAGTTAATAGGATTTTTATCCAGGAAAAGCTTTTAAAGCTCACCTCTCCCCCTCTGCAGCCTTTACAGTGGGAGAGATCAGGTCTGGAAGAGGAGGGGACAGGGCAGGGAGCACAGGACCCTCTTCAGCATCCCTGTTTAAATCACAGCCTGTCTCATGCTATGTATTTTTTTAGTTCTCCTTTGCATAGGTCACCTCTCCTCATGCAGTCGGAATAGTCTTGCGGCAACTCCAGGACATGTGCATGTGGAAAAGTTTCTCCTCTTAAAAAAAAATAAAAATTAATACTTTCAGTGGAATTTAGCCTCCAGAAATAGGAGAGGGCTCATTCTACGTGACTAGAGACACCATTACGTGAACCAGCTGCAAGTACTCCATGGCCCACAAGCCACAGTTTAAAACTTCTTATGCAGAGCTGACCATAGGAAATACTTACAAAAAAGAAAAATATACCAGACCCTCCATGTTCCATTCATAACCAGATGGCTCCTGTGCAGTGTGGCGATTGAATTTTTACGTCAGCAACAGTAATAACAGAAAGTACAGATTGCCAGTCTTTCTAAAGTGGTTATTTTTGATTGTTGCCTGTGCAAAGATTTAGTATGCCTTTGGACCATGATGCACAACAACCCTGTTTGTAATAACATAAAGAAAAAATTACAGTTTAATGTTAGAGCAGTCATTTTAATGTAAAAAATATTAGCTCAACCACCCTAAAAGTTAGGATGATGATCTGAATTATAAGGTTTTATTAATGGCATTTCTTTTAAATGACTCTGTAATATGACTAGGTTTTATTAATGGCATTTCTTTTAAATGACTGTATAATCCTGACCAACCTTACTACTCAGTGCACTTTATGTAGTTGATAATTTATATTTAGTTGTGGGTGTATAATTTACCTATCAAATATTGAGAATTACATGATGTTTGTAAATCGTAACAAGACAATTGGACTGAAATACAGAATAAAATTTAATCGTTAATAGCTACCCATCAGATATGTATGTAATTAATTTTTCTTTTTGTCAGTTATTGGTTTCCCTTTGCAGAGGAAAAAACCTATAAAACCTTCCCTAGGGGTGAACTAACCAAATAGAGAATATTCATGTTCTGTCTTTTGCTGGTACAATTTCAACAGCAAGACATAAGATGCTATGACTTTTTTCTTCTCTTAACTTGCTGACTGCCAGCTCTGCATTCCAGGTCAGCTGCTCTGCACTTGGGTCTCTGACTCTTTTTCTGCAAAGCTATGAAACTGGGGAGACTGGCTGGGTGTTTTGAACAGCCAGGGAAGGTAAGTACACAAATTTATTTTTAAATAAAATGGGAGTACTTAATTCAGTAACATCTTTTTGATCTATACAATGAGATACTTCAAAATTAACCCACGGAATTCTCCCACTATTCCCATAATTGGTCTATGTTTGTTTATGCCTCAGGTCTTGCCTAGCAGAAAACCATGGGCAATTTCAAAGGGCATGCCCTCCCTGGAAGCTTTTTTCTTCTTTTTGGCTTATGGTGGTCAGTGAAGTATCCACTGAAGTATGCCTGTCGAAAAAACAAGAATGCTTGCTACCTTGGCTCCAGGGCAGGATTTCAGCGCCTGGAGTTTGTTGAGGGGATCATCAAAGCTGTCTTTGCCCTCATTGGTAAGTAAGGAGGACTCAGGGCAGACAAGGCTGTACCTTTTAATACTTTTTTCTTTAAATTTTGTTCTCTGATAAAACGGATCTCATTGTGTTTCTGTATTTTGTCTTTTATCACCATTATGTGCTGGGTCTGCTGCTATTAATGACACAATTATGACTAACATAGGTTCCATCCCTAGCACTCCTCTGGAGCTGCTTTGAGGCCTCCTCACTACTTTACAGGTGGTCCATCTGAGTGTGCATACGCTGTTAACTACTTCAGGAGGGGAGATAAGATATTTAGGCAAGGAGCTCTCCTGTGCAGACTGGGAGCACTTCTGTGAGGGCACTGATTTTCTATTTTGAATTCAGCCATCTCAGATCATGACTCAATGCCCACTGAGTTACTGATAAAATATATAAATGATGCAGATGATTTTTCATTAATGCCATTCTAAAGCGAAAATATTCACAAAGAAAGACTGAACTCCAGATCTTACTGATGCAGGACTGTTGTAATAGAGTATGGGGGTGACAAGGAGCTATTTTTCCTTCTGTTGTGTCTCCAGGCCTGGGTACAAACCCATGGGGATGGTTTCCAGAGCTGTGCAGCCAACTGCAAGTGCCTAGTTCTTGTTTACATTTCAGCAGTTAGCAATTTACCTTTGGAGAGTAAGTAATCTAAACAAGAGGGGACCTGAGGAGCTCAGCACCTGTGATCCTTAAGTTGAAAAATATATAAAATTATTTTTAATATTTTAATATT
Organism: Serilophus lunatus; assembly: GCA_013399895.1. Lineage (NCBI taxonomy): Eukaryota > Metazoa > Chordata > Aves > Passeriformes > Eurylaimidae > Serilophus > Serilophus lunatus. The sequence continues at coordinate 213,845 of VXBA01000678.1, read as the reverse complement.
CTATCTATCTACTCTTCTTTAGATGCTCAGAGTTGTCTGGTTTCTAATCAAGGTGCAGGTTGCGACAAAAGCTTGTTCTTGTTTTTCCTTCCCCTCTGGAATTTGAATCAGTTAAGACACGCCAGCATGGAATGGGTGTTGTGTCTACAGTAGAAATTTTGATACGACTTAAAAAATGATAGAAATCTAAATAATAGCATTCATTTTGAGGTGTGAGTGTGGACATCTTTTCTACAAATCTCTCAATCTGTGTCCAGAGGAAGTTGGGCAGCTAAAACATTCATTTAGTATTGTTATTTTCACTCTGAAACGAAAAGCTATTGTTTTAATGTATGGTAATTTCAATTCTAATCAAAAATAAGAACAAGAACAGTTGGCAAAGACAAACAGTAAAGGCAGCTGAAGGAGTAAAACCTGCTGTTTCTGTGTTAGGAAAACTTGAAATAAAGATGGAAAAACATGCATTTGCTCTGCAGCTTATCTACTTATACAGCTCATGCTCTATAAACAGTATAATTAGATTTAATGTTTTAAAAGCATAACAAATTTTAAACCCCTATTAAACTTCACTGATCACAAAAAGCATCTAAAAGCAGTTTTTCGCTTGCTGGAGTACTGCAGCTAGTTAGCAAGACTCCAAGGGGCCAAGGTAAGGGAGAGGGTGGAGGAGTGATTCAAATACTGAGTGTACATTCTCATGGGACCTTTAATAACCCTGTACCGTGGATGGGTTTCCTTTTATGGCTTTAGAGGAAAAATCCCCTTTGAATTAAGAGTCTGAACTCTGTCATCCTACATGTTGCAAGGCACTGAAATAGTAAACCTTTTTTTTTTTTTTAAGACTTTAGCATGTGTTACACTCATATTTGAACCACTGGGATAGGCAGCTGAAAAATTCGGTCAGAGGACTACTACAATAGCAATTGTTTAAAAGAAAAAGCAGCACAGAAGAGTTGTTCTCATTTTCACTGCTGGAAACTGCAAGATGCAAATAGTTCCACCAGGAGTAGGGCTGAAGCCTGATTTCCTCTGGCTTTTTCTTCTCCAGATTGTATGATGTGTAATATATAGCTGAGCTCTCTCGATGTTTTTTTCTTCAGCAAAGCAGCTTCCTTCACATTTCCTCCACCTACTGTCCATTTTCTTGAAAATTACTATAAAATTAATATATGTGATGCCTCTATGCATTTTCACCTGAATTTGAACAACATGTTAAAAACTTTGCTGTGAATGGCCGAACTGGGCAGAAGGGAGCAATCATTCAGAACAATCAGACTAACACCCAAATATCATGGCATTATGCTGAATAGGGATATGTTGTTTGCATTATCATCAGTCTATACCTTAAGCACTAGAACAAATGGTTATAATTCTTGTTTTATGCACAGGAATGGTGGCTGAGCAGTTTGTTCCTGATGGACCTCATCTGAAGTTGTATAACTACGAGAAAAAGCACTGGGATCACTTGATGAACTGGCAACATGCCACCATGTACCTCTTCTATGGCATTTCAGGGTTGGTTGACATTGTGGCACATGGGACCAATGCATTGCCAGCAGCCATGGACAGGATGATGCTTTCCTTAGCAGTCTTTATTGAAGGTCAGTTTACCTCTCCCTGCAGAGGTGCACATGAATCTTGTGGACGAGTCTTTGGCCTGGAAATCAAACCAGCCTTACAGAAAGAGCCTATGGGAGCTAGGTGTATAACTCCCTGAAACACTTGAAAGAGATCAAAAAGGAAATCAGCCTTGGCCCTCCTTAAACTGCTGAGGGTTTGTTTGCACTGCAACCCCACATCATTGCAAAATGTACCTGTGCTTTCCTAACTGCCTCAGACAGTCACACGAGTGTTATGAAAAGAGCAGAACAAGCTTGTTTTGGGTAAATGCTCAGTAGCTCGGGCATGTGCTTCAGTGTATGTACTGACATGGCATACAGCTAGTTAGCTAAAGCCAGTGTGGGTGAAGGTGATACTGGCATAAATAGAGATGCCAAAGTTTCACTGTTTTCTAAAAGCAAATGCAAGGGAGATTACAAGAGAATGAAAGATCTTAAACTGATCACAATTTATTCCAGGTTTTCTCTTCTGCTACCATCTTCATGGTAGAGCCATGCTGGACGTTCATGTTCATCAGTTACTGCTATTTGCTATCTTTGGAGCTGCTGCCTGCATATTTCTGGAAGTTTTCTTCCGTGGCAGTATTGTGCTAGAGATGCTCCGTACAAGCCTCTGCATATTACAAGGCAGCTGGTTCTGGCAGGTAGGTCACTTTTCTGCCTTAGGAATTTCCTCCTCACCAAAATCAGTCATTTAACTCCTTGCAGATGTTTCACAGGTGATATATATGCCTTTTAAACACTTAATGCACTCTTAATGTTCGTTTGAAGAGATAAAAGTATTTCTCATATCTGTTTTACAGAAGAAGCCATTTTACTTCTAGTGTTTGTTATTTGAATCAATAAAAAAGCTAGGGTGATTGAGCTCTCCCTTACTACAGTCATTGATCATTCTCTCCAGTCCCTTTAACACCCTGTCCCAAATTTTCCAGCCAAATAGCAGCGATTTTAGTGATTTTTAGTGATTTTTTTTAGTATTTTGGAAATATATGCTGTTCTTTCCAAAGAGAGTACATGCCCAGTGGAGTCCTGGACAGGTGAGGCAAAGGCCTTATTGACATTGCCAGGTTCAAAAGGTACTTAAACTACTGATTCACATTGGGTGATATAAACCCTTCTGCTTTTCTAGTGCTCTGGGAACTGAGCAGACAAAATAGCAGCCAAAACTTTGATATTTCAGGGATGAATCTCCTAAAAGAACTCTTCAAAATGTAGCTTCCATACCCTCCCTCGCTTGTGATCCTATGCAACTAATAACTATTTGATAGCGACCCTTTCTTTGCTATCAGAACAAATGAGAGATTTAATGAATTGCTGTGATCTTGTAACAAAGAAATAGGAGCACTAGTGCTGATGTGTGTTTCATCTTATAGTGGAGAAGTGAGGTCACTCCAATGGTTTTTCTTTCCGGCATGTCTAGACTGGCTTCCCTTTTTTATACGCTGGCCAGACACGATGAATAAAAACGTTTGCTTTTCCTTAGGAGAGCTGGACATTCAGCACCAAATCAAATATTTAAATGCTTGCTCTGGCAAGAACACAGAGCTTTGAATTGGCTGTATTCTTCTATAAGTAAACTCAAAAATGTGGTGCCGCAGCACTTGCTGTTTTCCTTTCTTGTTTGTAAACTTTTGTTTGGTGATTTAAGAAGTTTTACATAAAGAGGAATAGATGCAACCATATATTCTTTGTTGTCTGCCTATTCTAATTTTAGAACAAATTATTTCTTTAGCTCTGGAGACAGTGTGGGTTTTGTTTCAAAGTAAGAACTGCAGAACTAAAAATACAAGGGATTTAAGTGTGGCTTTTTTTCATACCCACATCAGACTTCAACCATGTGTGTGACTGAAAACCACACACTGGCTGCAACATGGGAAACTTGTAAAAGATAAAGAGACCTTCTTTCTGCTTCATCAACACCTTCATTCACTGAATCCTCTTCATGAAAATGCAAAACCCACTCCCCTCCTCTTTTCTCTCCCCAGATTCTAAATTCTCAACTAAACTGCTGAGTGATGACTTCAAAGAGTATGAGGCAGTACAGAGCACTGGTGCTTGTCATGCAGACCCCTATGCAGCCGCAGGATGAATTCCCTATCTTATTCACAAATATGAATTTGATCTTTCCCAGCTCTGCATAAAAAAAATCAGCTGTGTATTTCACACTGAACTCGTAGCCTTGGATGATGAAGCTCCATTTTTATGTAATTTCAAACCTGACCTTTTCCCTGGATGGCCCAGAAGAAATGAGATTGTGGCTTGCATTTATTTATTCATTCATTATTCATCTTCTCAACCATGTAGCACATTCCCAGATGCTGTTGGGAAGAAGCGAGTCAGTGCAAATGACTGGGCAGGTTTTTTTGGTTGGTGATGTGCTTGCAGTTCACAGCACACATGGCTGAACCCCTCTCCTTACAGTACCTAATTGTGATTGTGGCAGGGAGGGGTTGTTTGGCAGAGTCCTAATTTTTCTGGGCTAGAGCAGTGAGTCTCTGGGACTGGCTCTGCATCGTCAAAGACCCTTCTGCACAGAACTGTGTAAAGTGATTCATTGCACCTGAGAGTGACTGTAAAATTGTTTTTAATAATAAACACAGAAAAAAGCAGAACCATAAGAAAATTAAATGTCTGTCTTGTGATGGGTAGCATAAAACACGATATGGCACAGGATACACACCAAATGACATGTGTGAAATATCTTTTATCACAGATTGGCTTTGTGCTTTATCCTCCTAATGGGAGCCCAGAGTGGAATCAGACAGATCATACTAACATGATGTTCCTGACCATGTGCTATTGCTGGCATTATGCCTTTGCTTTTCTTATACTTGCAGTGAATTACACAATCGTCAGCTGGTAAGTTACTTGAAACACTAAAACTTTGGTGACCTGTCTATTTAGTCTACCAGAAACTTTATTTTAGAAAAAATTTCACTGACAAATCAAAAGGTTTCTATGAAGTAATTAATTGTCTTGCAAGGTAATATAAAATAGATATTACTCCTGAATGGAAACCACATGAATCATTGCTTCGGAAGAAAGGGAGAAAACATTCATAAATATAGCTCTGACAGCATAATACTTCTCACATAAAACGAGCTCTAACTGTCTTCCACATTAGTAACAGCATACAAAGTTAGAAGTAGCAGAGACTTTTTTTCCTGCAGCATTTTTTTCTCTCAGGGCTCACCTCTGATAATTCCAAATGGCTTAGTCAGCAGGCTTCATGACTTAACTTTGAAGATTATTACACAGGATTCCTTGCTAGAAATTTCCTGTGATCAGACATGACTTCTTTTCACTAGCCAGTTTCACACCCTAATGTTTAAAATTAGCCCTTTTCCTTGCTGCTCAGTGCTAATTCTGACAAAATTCCAACCGAAGTATTAATTTTGCAGTAAAAAAGAGCCTCATTCTGCCATCATGTCATCAGAAGGTGTAATCACCTTCTGCCCACAGGGCCTTACCAAGCTTTTGTCTACACTGTCCTGAACCAGCTTCTCACCCCTTGCTTAACCCCTACCATCCTAATAACCCTACTTAGTCATGTTTAGCCTGTATGCAGTTCTTGCAGTCTTGCTTTGCACTGAGGTGCCAGTTCTTTTTGGATCTCAGTCCAAAAGGCAAGGATAGTCAGTGCTGGGTAACTGGCTTGCTGTGTAAAGAATGACAGCTCTTGAGAAGGTGGCAGCAATCTTGCATCCCTTCTGATGCTGGGAACTGTGGCTGCTGCAGCACCAGGTGAGGCCTCAGATGAGGCTGATCACAGCACACTGAGCAGAGTTCCTCTCCCAGGGTAGGTTGGCCAGATTCACTCTTTCTCACAGCTTTATAGTTCTCTTCTAATGGTTTGTGCCTGCATGACACTGAACTTTCTAGATGCTACACTGAGGTTTGCTTAAGGTGCTCTTAGATATGTCCACAGGAACAAAATCTTATAAGCAGTTATAGTCAGGTGGTATCATTAAAGGCAACACTTCCTAGTCATAGAATGAGTTGTAAAGGGCCTTAAAGATCATCTAATTCAAATTCCCCTGTCAGGGGCAGGAGCACCTTGCCCTAGACCAGGTTGCTCAAAGCCCCATCCACTCTGGCCTTAATTGCTGTGTATGTGCTTGCATTGTACTGGTCTCTTGTGGCAGCATAAAGGTATCTACAACCAAGGCCCGGGGTTAAATTCTACGTAGATTCTGCTTGAAGTCTCTGTTTTCTCTCTAGGATGTCTTCCACTGTGGCCCACTACAAGTCTTTATAAATCAGTCATCCTAACTCATTGATAAGATGCAAGAGTTAAACAGGTTTTTACCGTGTAAACACAGTCAGATGAGTCTTTGACTTACTATTGACAACTTTTTTATTATTGTTTCCAGGGCAGTTCATTCAAAGGTTAAACAGTCCCAGTCCATGGAAATGGGTTTACTGAAAACATATGAACGAGATCGTGAATCAGAAGACGAAATTTAATACGGCTTGACTACCTTACCTGCTTAACCATTAGGCTACTTGATACCTCATTTCTACCTTTTTTGCCACCTTGTTCATTCATTATTACAGCTTGCTATACAAATATAATTCTCCTATGACGACTACATCTACACAGTTACATCTTTATTTGTGGAGTGTAAGCTTGGTATCAGTTTGCAGCGGTTGCACTTAGTACCTTGCTTATTACATGCTTCAGAGAAAATCAGACTAATATTAGATAGACTTGGAGCATATAAGGTGGCACAATGAAGTCTGTATGTTGCCTATAAAAAGCTAAGCAAAATGTTTTCCAGCTGCTGTGGAAGATACTTTTAAGTTTCCATAATTAAGGTGTCCAAACATGCATGTTTCTTGCCCTGCAAGTAACTGTAGATAAATAACTGAGCAGATGTGGAGAACAGTAGAACACGATAAAAAAACCCAGAAGCTTCAACTTGCCTTCTATAACACCTTTGTGTCTCTCCTTGAGGATATATGCTAAACAGAAAGAACTTCTCACTACGAACCCATTCAGCAGCTCCTTGGAGTGTGTAGTGTGTTCACTATCAGAGACACTACTGAGATTGGTAGGAGGATCAAAGAATTGTATAATGATCAAAAGCCACTGCAGTGCTACATTCTTGTGCCTAGACAGTCCTGTCTCCTTTCTATCATTCAACTTTGCAAGCCAGTAGAAATTACCCTGCCTTCTGATGGTGCCTTGGAGAACCTTCTTTTCCAGAAAGTCTGAGAGATGTCCAGTTAGGCAGCATCCAGCTGAAAAACCACTTTATTTCTTGAAGTTATTTCCTTTCCTTTGGTGAAATTTGGTGGTTTTCTGCAGGATTCATAGCAGATATGTGACCCAGCACCCAGATCAGGAGAGGGTAGCGCTGATCTGTGGGCAGGATAAGAGTTTTGGATACTTTTCCCTGCATCAGCTCTTTCAGTCACCAGGCAGCTTGCACAGTGCTGCACAGTGAGGGGAGGAAAATGTTGCCTTTTTAGTTGCTTCATGCCCAGCTACCCACAGCAGAGAATCAAAAAATAATACTCATTTTAATTGTGTTTATTTTCTCCATTAAAACTGAAGACTCACCCTAGTGAAAAGCCAGGTGCTCTTCCCAGTGCTCCATGTTGCTTGGGATACACTCCAGTTTCGGCAAAAGGGAAGTAACCAACACATGGCAGAAGACATCACAAAATGCTGTTGTACATAAGCACACTGCCCCTAAGGGGCAGACTTTCAAAGAATCGCTCTGGCTCTAAATATGTTGGTTGAAAGACTGGCACGGGCAACTCGTGGCACAGGTCTGTTTTCCAGAGGACTGAGCATGGGATGTATGCTGGTCACCATTTTACATATCCATCAGTAGTGAGATGGCCATGGTAGAATGGTCATGCTGGGAAACAGCCTGTCCCCTTTACAATTCTTTCTAAAAAACATTATTCCATAATTCTTTTCAGAAACATGCTAGTGCAGGACAACAAATTCTGTTCAAATATTGCCACTTTGTCACGTTTGGTGCTGCAAAAGGGATTTTCTTCTGTTATTCAAGTATTTCTGGGTGCTCCTAAGAGACTGTGGAGCTAGACCTTGGTAAATGAATAAAAGTTATAGGATCTGGTCCATTTACTGAGTCTTTCTCTTTTTGCATTAGAGAAAGTGGCATTACATTATTAAACTTGAAGGGATGCAATGAAAAACAGGTGCTGAAGTCTTAAAGAAAGAGTAGGCTCTTGATTTCAATTTTTAATACTTACAGGACACGCAATGTGAGTGTCATAGTGGCGGTTTGTGTCTGATGTATTTATGGTACCACAAAGGAAAGAAACACCCTATTTCAGGGTGGATTTTGCTATGTAGAACACCCATCCTGTTCTTCTCCATCCATGTTCAAAAGAGATTCCCAGGAACAGTAAGGAACCTATTGCAATGGGAAAGGTACAACCTTTGTCATTTCACTAGCAACAGATACTGCTTGAGTTGAATGAGGGGATGGAAGTTTGACAAGTTTACAAACACTACACAGAAAAAGGTAGCTGCTCTCAAGAAAATTTAAATTATTTTTAAATATTGGTGCCTTTGAAAAACTATATGATAGTTTTTAATAGACAAGATACACCTGTAATCTTATTTAAATAAAATTGATTTATTCATATGAGACGTCTGTCATGTTTTCAGGGGATAAAATATAACTATTTATGGGACAGGGTGGGGTGGGATAGACAGGTTACTTGCATAACCAACCCAACTAGACATATGAAAAAGTTGTACTTGAATTGAAGAAAGGTCAGCACTACTCTGTCATTAGAAACAGATAATTTTTCTATATTGTGTAAATAAATACTTTTTTTCCTTGTAACTAAACGTAACTTGAACTAACAGCAAATATGACAGCAAGGAATTTAAATCCTCCACATATATTCATCCTTAAAACTGAGGCACTAGAAAACTTCAGTGTATCTGATACCTTAATGCCTCCCACTACGTTTCAGTTCCTCGGAACTACAGCAGTTGGGGTAGGAGTTACTGGTACAGAAGTTGGTTGGAAGAAAACAGAATATTTTTTTAACCCAAAAGCCCTTTAGTGTGTGCAGTAGTTGAAGCAGCCCTGTCTCCCAAGGACTGCACAACGGCACATCTGCTAAAAGAGAAAAAGACAACTGGAAAACTGCTGGAAAAATTTTCCTTATAATCTATTCTAGGTACAATATGTGCTTGCTCAAAATATGTTGGAGTAAAAAGCCTAATATTTGTCAAATAAGTCATAGCTTGTCCTCAGATGACTTTTTTGGAACAGCAATTTCTATCTCTTTGCTAGGTAATTGTTGCAGTTCGTGTATTTCTACATTTGATACACTTCCTAGAATGAAAATAATTTTTAAAATTGTTGAAAAACATAATTATAAATACAACAGCATTACTACTTTGAAACTTGGTTTGAAAAGAAAGCTCTCAACATATAGACCGCTGCCATTTACTGACAAAATATTCTGCCAGAGACAGTACCTAAGAAAGAGGTCAATGTCACAGTAAGGGTATGAAAATGGAGCAGAAATGGTTACTGCTACATACTGTGGTTACCAGCCATTGCCTCCCTGAGGAGGAAAAAGAAGAAATAGAAAACAGACTGCAGATCTATACAACTGAATAGCAATCAAGCAACAAGAAATCACTCTCAGCACTCTAAGAGTGCAGGAGAGGCAGCTGCATTCATGGCATACGGCATTCTGGTCTGCCTCCAGTGTTATTTACCAGGGGCAAGGTTCTCAGACACGTCAGGAGTTTTATGGCTCTTGTGCAGCACTCCCAGAAACAGCAATGCCTATTTCCCACTGCCAGCAGGAATGACAGCAGGAGGGAAAGCTTGCATTACTTTGCTGGAATTTCACTGGTTTGAGACTCGGTCAAATGCAGTTGACATATACAAAAAAAAGTCAAAGATGGTGTTTACTGCTGGCACTGCACTTTGTGCAGGCTTGAAAACAAAAAAAAAAAGAAAAGAAAAAGAAAAAAAGAAAGAAAATAAGAAACATCTGTCTTTAATTAAGGCTTGAAAGAAGTGGAGGAAAGCAGAAGAAATATATCCAGTCAAGAGCAGTTTTATCTCCCTGCAGCTGCATCACATACACAAATTTACCAGTATTAATGTTAGCTTTTAGTTTGAGTATTCTATAATATAAACATTGTGAAAAATGATATATTGAGAATTAAGAACTTACAATGAAAAAAATAGAATTATAAGTAAATTCTTTATAAAATAAAGTTAATGCTTATATTAGTGTGAAATACAGTGGTGCTGTTGATAGAATTTTGCTTTCGCTAATTAGTAGAATTCGTATATATTAGTAGTGCAATTTAGAATAAGATTTTATTTCAATGAATAATGATTTCCTGAAACTTTGATGAATGGGCAGAAGCTGGTATGATTCCACAGCCTAATCTTGAGTTAACAAATGTGTTACAACTTTCTTATCAAGAGTCCCTTCATCCTTCGAGTCATGGGTATGGGGAGCAGAATTCCTACCTCCCCAGACTCCTCTGTTTCGGGATGTGTATTCTCTCAAGGCTTTGATCCAATCATTCCCAGAATCTTTTTCATATGCCTGCTTGCTTTGATTTCCACCTTTAACACACAGACATCGTTTCGCAAAGATATTCCAATATTTTCCAGACCTCGGTCTCAAAAAGGCAATAAAAAACCCCCTAGACCCAAATTCTAGAGGGGAGGACAAAGGGGACGTACCTATGTAAATAATTTCCCTCCTACCCCCAAAAATTGTAATAATCCCTCCTGCTCCTGTGATAATTTTGTTGTAAAAACCCAACCTGTCTAAAGAGCCTTTACACCTCTGACTTGGAAAACTGCTGAGTCAAGTGCCCAGCGCTGTTTGCCTTTGCTTTATAATAAATTGCATTAAAAATTATAACAATCGTGGGGTCGTTTCTCACAATTAGAAAAGTCTCCTTGTACGTAAAGAGAGGCTTTAAAATGTATAACATAACTTTTCTTTTCCTGAAATAAAATCTTACTGTGTGATTAAGTGTATTTTTACAGGAGTGTTAGAAAGATAAGACATTGTGTTACCAAATCACTCCATCTGGGAGCCATTGGGCACCTTCTTTTTTCTGTGGAGCGGAGTTAGTCCTTACCGAACACACCCGATGGGCCATTACCAGTGACTGAGAGACAAAAGACTCTAGTCTGGGAATTGTTTTAAAATAGAAAAATACCTTGTTTATATTTCTTTATAAGTTTTAAAGAAACTTCGTTTTATCTTATTTTGTAGCTGTTTTAAAAAAGAAAAATACCTTGGTTTATTTTATATATTTTATAAGTTTTAAAGAACCTTTTTGTTTTACCTTGTTTTGTAACTGTTTTTTTTCAATACCTTGTTTTATTTGATTTTATAACTGTTTGCCTCTTTTAAAATACTTTGTTTATTTTATGCAGTCTTAAGTTAGGATTTGTATAGCTTGAATATGTGTAAAATGCGCTTAGTTGTACGTATCGAAGTTGCTTCAATGAAGGACACCTACGGAATGATAGTGAGCATGTGCAAGATCAACTTTACCTCTCAAGGGCTGACTCTACCCAACTGAATTCCTCTCTGCCTCCTAAGACATGACTCCAGCCAATCAAGATAAACTCCTCCCAGATGTAACAGGATAAAAACCAGACCTATCATGAGATGAGTTGAGGTCTCAACTTTGTATGTTAGGTTCCTGCCTTGCCGTCACCTTGTTTTGCTTAAAATTTTTGCTAAAATAATTATTTACTTAATTATGTGGAGTGGCTCTCTCCTGTTTTTAACTAACATAGTTTAATATTTTTATAAATAAATGTGTACTATCTTTCAAGATATGTTTATTGATTTATGTTGGTTTAAGCATGTGGTTCTTTATGCCACTTTTTTTGTTCTAATATTTATATAAAATATTCATTTGTATTTAGAAATTAACAGTCTTTTTTGCTCACAATCCTACATCAACTTCTCGGTTTACAAACTGGCTTCCATTTACAAACCTGTGCTTGCAAACTAAGATTTTGGATTTACAGTATTTCATATATCTAAACACAACATTCTTGTCAAAGCTTGTCACGCTTGTCCATGAGCATAGCTATGTAAAGGAAAGAAGCAGAGATATTATTTCTATTGAACAGAAAGGGCAATGGAAGTAACCATGAGAATTAATTATTTCTTTCCTATTTTGTCATTTAAAAATAACTGCAATCATGTAGCAGCATTTCTATTAGCAAAGGACTCAGACCTATGATTCAGAAGCTGAGTATGCTTTTAATATACTGCAAACCTCAGACTTAGCTTAGCCAAGCTCGATGTAGCTCGGCTTAGTGTCACTGCATTTCTTGGTGACTCAGTTTCCCCATCTGCAATGTCCAAATTATACTTTGGTTCTGCTTTGTCTGTAGGAGTCCTGCTCAGGGAAGAGCAACTTCCTGTGTGTCTCTTAGACCCAGTTTTGCATTCTTATCCCTTTTGACCACAGAAAAACAAACACTTAACTGCTGTAAAGCAATTAACATGTGCAAGGGTCCTAAGCATTCCTTGTGAGCAGAACAAGAAGATGTTTCTGTCCAGCTGAGCATTACAGTTGTTCACAGTTTGACAGCTGTGAGACAGCTGGGCCATACAGCCATCAGGCTCCCAGGGCTTGCCTGGATGACCCTGCAAATGCTTCCTTGCCCACGGGATGGCCGGGCAGTGGGGTGCATGCAGGTGTCAGCCCTCGAGCTGGGCCACCCAGCCTCCACACATCGCCAGGCAAAGGGGACACCTCTGCTGCCCTTGTGATGAAACCTTCCAGTACTTGTGCAACCCCCTGGGGGAAACTGCAGTTTGGCACTTCATTGAATTTAAAGGCTTAAAGAGCCCCTCGGTGACCAGGAGACAGCTGTTTCCTCCCACTCTCTGACTTCACTCTTCAGCTGGGTGTCACAGGCTCTACAGCACTGAGGATATTTTCCCTTCTGTTTTCCATGCTAATAAGATGGGGAAAGGAAAGATCTAGGGCAAGAGACACTCAGCATAAGGGCTACCACAGAGAGGCAGGCAGACCTCCCCATAGCTGAACAGAGCTGTGCCCAGAAGGACAGCACAGAACCCTGTCCCACCTGGAGGTTTGTCCCAGTACACTGGTGTGGTGGCACAGCCTGTGTTGAACTGAAACTTCTGTGAGCAGACTCTTAAGGCATTTGGCTGTCTGAAGAAGCTTATTAACAATTTCAGAGCTCCCATTTGTAAAAGTAATCTTAATTATTTCAGCATTTCCTCAGCCTTTCTTATTTCCTTAGGTGCTTTCTTAATACTGAGTATCTTGATCACTGAATATTAGGCGTGTCTTTTTACTTTTCATATCAGTTTTTTTTTAATATGAGCATAAGTATTATTATGAATACCTTTCAGATTGCCATCAAGGAGACTGAATGCATAACTTATCTTACTCATCTTTATTCTTGATAAGAAGAAAAAGCATAATAATTTGTAAGGTGTTAAAAAACAGTAGTATCTAGTATTATCAATAGCAGTATTTGTAGTATCTAGTTTAGTATCTAGTGGCCAGACCATTGAGCCACGTCCCAAGAGACCTGAGCCCTTTTTTTGACTGCATTTCCATACATCCTTGGCATATCACATCAGCTTTTTGATGCCTGTTTTTTAAACTGAGATGGAATTGTTTCAGTAATTAAAAAAGCCAAACAAATCTCCTTTCTTCATTAATGAAAAACACCACGTGAAAACAAGGTACTGTCCATGTTCGCACAAAGGGACATCCACTGATCCACACCCACATTAATCCACTGACTGCTGATGACAAAAAAGATAGTGTTTTCTCCAACTCATTCTTAAAATAACTCTATTTTCTTTTTCACTTTGACTGCGATATCATCTTTTAGCTTTGAATTTGTCAGCAGGATATACATTAGTATACAGAAAAAGCAGCTGATTTTGGCAGCCCTGGTGGTATAACTTTTCTTTCCGCTTCACATTTTACATTTGCCTTTTACACATATCTTTTGCTTCCTCACTCCCTTCTGGATGAACCAGAAGACACATATTTCATTCCTAGCTGTGCCAGACAGATTTTATTTCCAGTTGTGCCACTGCCTTCTGAGTCACCACACACAACAGTGGAAGCACACAGAAGAGATGCAACAAAGATCTGCACTGCCTGTTCAAATTAGGTGGGATGGAAATGCCATATACTCTCCTGAAAGTGCATGCCAAGTTCCTGACCTGGGGCAGTCCTGATGCAGACAGTATTTCCACCTCTTTTCAGCACAAGAGGAAGATTTCTGCATAAGAGAGACCTTCCTCTCCCCCTCCCACAGACTGGTCCCTGTGTCGTGCCTGGCCATCCTGCTGCAGAGCCCAGTGGTTATGGCTGTACTAGCAAACGAAACAAGGCCAAATGGGACTAATCCCTGTGTGTTAGCACGTTGCCTGGAAAAATTTCATCCTATGCCAGCCCACACTCCTCCCCAGGGTATGTGCAGGCCTGGTTTGAGTCAGTTCCCAGGGGGTAATACACACACATGCTGAAACTATTTTTCCTAGGTGGATGAGAAAAGGTCAAAGTTTTACCAGTTGACAATTAGTTAATGCCTTATCCAGTTCCAGATTATTAATGTATATTACCATTTTACAGTGTAGCAGACAGCCTGCACCACACCATATCTTCACTACACTGGGACATAATATTGGTTGGAATTACCTGTTGTGTAGTGACTGTGATCCTTTGGGAGCTGTGCATTTGGCAGTCCTCAAGTTTAAAGCAGGTAAGAAACATAATTCTACCCCACTTGAGCTCTTTGAGTTGTTTTTCCTTTTCTTAAATATTTAAACATGTTTACTGGCAAACATTATTATATCTGTGTTGCATGCTTCTCAGATGCAAACATTTTTCTTCTTACACTGGTGTTTAATGAATACTCTGAACTTCTTATGCTGTTGTAAAACAGAATAGGACATTGAGCAATCTCTGGAGTGTTTTCCTTGTAACATGTGTAAGCTGGTCATGACCCCTCGGCTATAACTTTGAGAAATGTCTTGAAATTTTCTCACTCTTCTGGTAGAAATTTGATTTATTTTTTAAAAGATAAATAAAACCCCTGTAGCTAGCCTAGTAAATTGTATTTTAAAATTGAAATATTTGGCTTTGCATATGCTTATATTTTTGAATGCATATGAGCAAAAATATGCTGTATAACACATGTTCATGTTTTCATTGTGACTTGCATTACAGAAAAATTTATTGAAAGAATATCTATATTCTATATATATATTTTTTTTTTATATATCTGAAAATCAGGTCATTGCACCCTTGTAAAACACTTCCATGGGCAAACTTGGAGTAGAAAGCTGATCAGTGTTTTCCCTCAACAAAATACTTGTCACACTGATACAACACAAAATTAAGCAGGGACTTATATACAAATTTCATAAGAAAAGTCAAATCCTCCTGGCTGCTTGTCCAGCCTAGAGTCGGATACAATTTGAGGCCAAGAAGCCAAAAGAAAGGGTTTATATGAGAGTACATTAGGTTATATTTACTTCAAGAGATTTATCAGACATTTGTAGGGATTGAACATACCTAAGCCCAAGAAAGGACACAAAAGTCAACAGCAATTATTTAACATATGTCAGTAATAATCTACCTTTGTTAATATAAGTATATGCTTAGAGCTTTATTTGACTTGATGGACCTAAAACCAGATGAGGTGGAAATTAACTCTCAGTGCAGTGTGCTTATGCCTAGCATGTACAAAACTGCAAGTAAACAATCTGCTAGGAAATGAATTTAAACTGAAGCTACTTCAGGAGTGGAGAATCTCTCCATGCCCATCTGATGCATTGCTTGCTATGCATAGTGATAGCCACAAGTCTTAGAATCAACAGTTTCCACAATGCTTGATTAACAAAACCCAATAGAACATAGTGACCTAGAATTGTTTACACTTAGAAATATATATGGTCAAAAGTCAATGGGATTCTTGACATGATTAATGTCTGCAAAACTTAAAAACTTAAAAATCAAAAAAGATCTTTTCTGTATCTTAAAATAACATCAGAAGAGCCCCATGATTTTAAGCCAATGCCTCAATTACTGGAGCCTGGCAAATTCTACTTCGTGTGTAGTAGATGTGACTTCATTAGTCAACCCAGGAGTTTGTATTCATGAATGACACAGATTTCTCTCTAGGGAAAAAAATCCCCCCAAGGCCCCCCAGAATGCTACATGAAACTTTGAATAGTAGACTAAGAAAAGTTTCCAGGTGTAAGTGTAGAAAGACTCTTTCCCTTAAGAATTATTACGAGGAGTTAGAGCTCATTTCTCTTAGAAGTCTTTCCTGCCTGGAAGAGGTATTTTTTTCATAGAGACAGCTTGGATGTCTCTCCTTCTCCTGCCTTGCAGAGGAGTTAACTTGGAGGCCATGAGAAGGGGCCAGGAAAGGCATTAAGAAGGCCCGGAGAGGGAAAAGCAGTGCATTCTTCTATGCCCAGTGTATGCATCATTATGTTTACTGTTCTTGCTTTATGAAATAAATTTTTCTAATAAATTTTCCTAAATCCTTCCACTGGCTGATGTTTTGGAGGTACCTGCGTTATCTTTCTTCACACCAGGAAGCACTAAATTGATGCAGTTTCAATTACTATTAACAGATCCTGTGAGTGTCACATTTACAGAGGGACTCTCTTGGGGAAGGCAAAGGAAGGGCTGATGGCCTTTGCTGTCACCTGCTCTTTTCTGCAAGGGCTTTGTGTCAGCTGTGTCTGCACCTCCAGGGGCAAATCCTAGACTTTTTACCCCACAGCTGCATGTTCTTCTGTTTTGCTCCTTTCAAAGAAGTGTCAGCTCTGTCTTCCTTTTCACCTTTCCTTTTCCTTTCACTCCTTTGCAGCCCGTAACTAACAGTGCTAGCCAGACCTCAGCCACCAGCCCAGCTGTGGAAGCACTGCCACCACTGCCCCAGCCACCCCATGCTGCTCCTCAGCAGGCAGCCCAGGGTCCAGAAAAGGGCAGGACACCTCCCTGCTTTTGGGATCCTCCATGCCAGGTCGCCCAACTATCTTGCCTGGCTGGTATGTGCTCATCAAGCAAGACAGAGAGGCTTGGAGCTGTGCTGCATGTTCCCCAGTATTCCGTGGGTTCTCAGGCTCTCAATGCAAAGCAGTGTCATTCCCAAGCCATAGAGCCTCATGTGCCACCTGTATGTGCCTGGAAAGTGAGACAGTGCTGCTGGGCAATGGGGAACAGCTGTTCAAAGAGGCATCCGGCTCCCACAGATACAGATGTTCTCCACAGTGGCTTAGTTGGGCCACCCAGATCTCCATTGCTGAAGGGGTTTTCCTTTTTGTCAGTTTTCCAGTGGTAGCCAATGCATTTTGAAAAGTTGATGGCTAGTATGGACATTACCAAGAGACACTTAGATGTTATTCCACTGTCATCCCAGACATCTGGCTGCAATGTAGCTGAGACAGCCTGAAAAACAATTGCTAAATAGCAACAACATGAGCAAAAGCTGAGCAATGTGTGCCAAGAACAGAATTACCCCTGCCACGTGGCACAGCCCCTATAGTTCGCAATAAACTTCCAGTTCCATGAATCCCATTATAAAGTAAGAAGTTAGGCAACCTTTTCAGTTCAGTGAGAACATTAGAAATGAACGGTGGCATGTGTTCCTGGCAGTGCTGTTTACTTTTGAGTTTTCTGGCTTTACTGGGCTTGTCAGCATCTCAAAACACAGGCACTAAGACATCAGATCAAATGGCAGTTCCTCAAATCCAGTTTTCTGCATTATTTCAAAGGCATACACTGCACCCAGGGCACAGGTGTGCAATATCCACTGTGAACATTATGGGAAGGGGTTCTAACTCCATCCTTCACTTATATACCGGGTGAGACTAACTGTGAGAAAACTTTGGTCTCTGGAAATCTCCAGAGTATTTCCCCTGGAAATCTGTCTTTCAGAATCTGAGGTCCACCAACTCCTTCACTACTGAAACTTCTGCTGCAGAATATCCCTTAGCTATTCAAGATTTTCTAGTCTCTTTCAAAAAAACCCCTTAACATTTTCAGAACTTTCTGAACACAAAAAAAATCATAATATATTCAGAAATTTCTAAGATTTGCAATTTTCCTGCTATTTCTTAGACTGTGTTTTTGTTGTTGTTGTTGTTTCCTGAAGCTGCAGCAGCACATGCAATGACAACTTTGAACAAAACCTACTATTTCTGCCAAATGATAGAATAAAAATCATTATAGACTCTGGAGTGTGGATAGAGGGTATGTCTGAGATTTGGGCATGAGGTTGTATCTGTTTTACCCTATTATGCCTGTCTTAAATCATAGAATCTCTGTCTGATTCCTGGAAGTGTGACTATCCACATCCTTGTTATTTTTCCAGGCCTCTCAGCACTGGAAATCTATGGCCCTGTTTTGTGTTCTAGCTCCTGTAAAATTCTGCAGAAAAAATTTGGGGTTTTCGCGGGCTCAACAGCCTGAGCTTTTGGTACCCTGGAGAACCACACCATCACTCCTGGTCATCCAGTATCTGCACAAAACTGTTTCCACCTACATTGTTTTAGGAAGGCAAATTTATGCTTCAAAACTTTCACCTTGCAATCACACTATTGGTTTTAGGGGCAAATGACTGCTCAGTCATGGCCAAGGCCATGTTTCTTTCCTTCACCAAATTGAATAGATATGTTGTTTTACATACATATAAATGAACATGCATATATACATGCACTTATCTTGATTCTTCATTTGCACAGGCACTACAGAACCCATGGTACATCCATACTTCTGTCTCAACAACGGCAGCTGTTGGGATGGAGCCTGTGTGTGCCCAGAGGAGTGGATGGGATCTCTGTCATATAGGACAGTACAGGTCGGGCAACATCAGCAGCTGGCATAATTTCTGGGAATCCCTGTGTTTGGGAGATCTCTGACCTTCCCTCCTGCTGAGACCTGCTCAGCAGAGTCAGCTCTGTCAGCAGTGCCATGGCTGAGTGAGGCCGTATTTTTCACCCATCTCTGTCACCCTTTCAAATGAATAATATATATGGGGAAGATATTACAGGTTTCAAGAATTTGTGGCCTGTTCCTAGCCAATTTGGCCCTTGTTTGAATTCTTCAGTTTAAAGATCACAGTGACTTGAAAATCTGATTCAGACCACAGGGACCTGTGTTGCTGTGTCTGGATCTGCCCTGTGTTTGAAGGACACCATCCAGCTAAGCACTCTGCAGAACAATGCCTGACCTCAGCTCCTGCTGCTACTGGCACTGGTTTTGGATGAGTCAAGTTTCCTACACCTGGACAAGCACTGTCCTGGTTGACTCCCATTTCAGCCCCTTCTGCTACAGCACATGACCTCTGCATTGCTCAAACTGGAGCAGGTGCTTCCAGCTGGGAGGCTTCCAGCTCACTGAGCTGCAGTATCTCCAGGGCTGGTAGAAACTTCAGCTCATTATTTTGAGGCCAACAACTCACAATGTGGCCAGTGTGACACATGGATACACCATCATGTGTCAGCTATGCTTTTTTCAAATGAAGTGACATGTTTGATGAGGAGGATGTCAAAATATCTGCAGCTTATTCAGGACAAGATGCTTGGTGAGGACTTCTACGTAGATGGAAACTTCAAGACTTCCTTGTCACTTCCCTTATGATAGGATGAGTAGCACATCCAACAGCCACAATGACAGATTGAACGGCTTCATGATTTATTGGAAGATTTGGGCAAAATGTTTCAGAGAAGTTGGCTTAAACAAGATAATCATGTCTGGGATTTTAGCACTGGAAACAAAGCATTATGATGATTATAATTCCCCATGTTCACTGCTCTAGTATTCTGTATTTGATTTGCTGTGAATTGCCTTAAATAATAGACTTTAATAACTATAGTTATTAAAATACATGAGGGAAGAATTTTTGGACGGGCATAATTAACTTGAAATCATAACAAGTATTATTGAAATTACAAGCCCTGAATTTTACTGTTTTCCTGAGGAATGTTTATACTGTCCGTTCATTGTTCCAACTTCTTGGCAACTTCAACTTACTGATCAGTTTCAACTAAATTCACTAGATGGTTACAGATCTTAAAGGTCTCAAGACCTTATGAGTTTTGCACATATCATAGTTGGGTACAGAACCTTATAAATGTCTCATGGAGAGAAAGGCAAGGAAGTTTATGCCATGAGTAAGGAGGTGGAGGCCACATGGCCAATCAATCCTGTCTACTAAGATGCATAGATCTAAACTGCCCATGACATTTATCTCCTTTCCACTAGCCCACAAAATAAACAAGTATATTTTATGTATTTGGAATACAAAGATGGATCTAGGACACAAGAGGGGAGAAGGCCTGAGGCATGATGGGACACAAAGAGCATGGGATCATAGTTCTAAAGGTGTTGAGGAAGATAGAGGGAAGTGCAGTAGGGTGTTGGGAGTATAGAAGTGATCTGATTTATTGCCAGCAGGAGAGAACAGGGCATACAGGGTAAACAACTTTTGAAACTCAATTAGTTTTGTTTCAGTGATGATGAAAAATTTCCACTTGACCCATAATTCATTGCTTTTGTACATTATGTCATAGTTATTTTCTTATACAGATCATGACAAAGGGCCTGTTTTTCTTCTGACATGTGGTTTATTGTGGTTGGTGTATTTTTGGTGGTTTTTTTTGCTTTGGTTTTTTTTTTTTTTTAAAAAAAGCTTTGTTTCTTTGTTGTTTGAAGTTTTCTTTTTAGTTTTTCCTTTCTTTTGTTTTTTTTTAAATCTGGAGCAATTCTGCTGAAGTTAGAATATTTGAAAGAATTTGAGATTTGCATCAACTGGAAACAAAGCACCATCAGATGGACTCTCTTTTTTAAGTTCAAACCAAGTAGTATGATAAGTATACAAACCAGCCCAAACCACTTTCAGATCAAGGCTTGAATAACTAGGAAGATAAAAAAATAAAGCTTGAATATATACTCATGTATGAATACATATGTGTTCATATAAATATGTATTCATAGCAACTTTTTCTTGGCTTTCATCCATCAGACAGAAGGCAGGATCTCTGCAAAAATATTCCAATACATGGGTTTAGAGAGGATTATTTGAAATTTTGCTCTGGATCAGCAAAAGTTAGCAAAAACAGGATGTTGCAAGATGAAGCAAAAATTTTCTACCTGTGTGCTGCAATATTCCTTCCAAGTGCTTGTAGTTTTGTGGGTAAATTTGTGTTAAGCTATAGTATAATAGCATAATAGCATATTATAGAATGTAATAGCATACAGCATAATAGAAGCCTATTATGGTCCAGAATCACCAGGAGACTGTTCCCATTAATTGTCCAGATCCCACTGTAAACAAATGTGTATTTTTTCCAGCTGCTGTATTTTGTGGCATTAGGTTACCAAATCTGATTTCTGTCTGGATATCAAGACACTGAGAGTGAAGCTATATAATATTTTGCACATTTTATAGGAGCAAAACAGTGAAAATAGGAGATATGGCAAAAAGTATGGGCCTTTAAGATTTCACTGACTTTATAAATATCCCTTGTGGCAACCTAGCAGCTTACACAGCAGGAGGACAAACTTTTCCACACAGCTTTCTACCCCAAATGCAGAGAATTTAAGGTACAGACACTGAATCAGATCTGTGCCTGTCTGGAGCTGGGCTGAGATTCAGTTAATACCCGTTCCTGACTAGACTTTTGATAGACAATCTGTTTATTTCCTACTACTGAGCATTATGTATCAGGATGCTTTACATCAACTGTGGTTCCATGAACTGTCTCAGCCTTCAGAGATCTTGAAGAGGAGAAAGTGTTGCATGGCTGCTCCACGTGCCCTTTGCATTTCTCTCATTACATATAAACTACGTTTTTCAAGACATGGTAAGAAAACTTTCTGATCAGTTCAGTGCTGATGCTGGTGCCTCTCATTTGAGAGATGTGCTTCTGCAGCTCTAGCATAACTAAAGCTATCTGATTTCAACGTAAAGAATGTCAGCCACTCTGCCAAGATTCTGTATATGAATGTAAATCACATGTTCTAAAGAGAACAATAACTAGTTAAATAATTGATGGTCACTTCCAACACTGAAAGACAAATTTTTATAAGCAAACAGAAAATAACACTGGATAGGGTGTCACACCCACAGTAGAGTTTTAATTCCAAATGAGGTCATGTGCATGTGTGAGTGTTTCTGTACTAAATTTGTATCTTTCTGCTTTTCCAAAATTACAGATAATGCTTCAATAGTAATCTGGATGTGCTCCAGAGAAGGGATAACTCCTACTTTAAAAATCCCCCAAATTCTGAATTGTAATGAAAATCTGGACTTAGCATCACAGGCAATATTAAATTGCTACTTAAGCAGTGTCTGAGATTCTGCATCATTAAGGAGGGGAAAAAGGTGAGGAAATAGGAAATTGAGGCAAGAAATATATATATGTTTCTTAAAACTTTGCAGAAAGCAAAATAATTGACCAAAGCCTTTTTCAGCTGAGTTCTTGGCATGTGTCTGCTTTGCAAATGGCTTGAATTTCCAATGGCGATTATTTTATTTTGCTTGAATTTGCCTGAACACACCATCCCATTTCATACTTCTTAAGTCGCCTGCAGTTTCCTCTGTCAGGTTCCCCATTCACAGCAGTTGCCTCTGAATGGAAGTGATGCTGGCCCAGGATACCAAATCAGTGAGAATGTACAAGAGATTTAGAAGACTGGCTTGAGAGTGCTAATGACACCAACAGATTTAGAAGGATTAAGAGTGAAGTCTTTCCATTCAGTTCTATGATCAGCTGAACACAGAATATTTCTGTCAATCAAGAATTTAAATTCAAACTCTCTTCTTTGAATGACATACATAAAATACATAAAACCCTAAGCCTTGCTCTAAGATTTAGCTCTGTCATATCTGCAAAATATGGAGAGCTGAGCATGACTAAGCACATTATGGTGACTGCTTCTCTTTTGCTTCTGCATTTTGTTTCCTAATTGCTAGACCCAACTGAAAAAAAATAAAGAAAATAAAAAAATAAACTAGCTACAATCCTTTAAATAAGGTAAGTCCCTTTCCTTGTGTATTTTTGCTTAACTACTGTACCTTCAACCCAATGCTTCATCAGCTTGGATCCTTTGCTGGGAAACCCTTGAGCTCAGTATTACATTTTTCCAATATGCAGCCTTCACTAAATGGTTCAAAATAATATATAATATTAGCAGTAGCTACTTCTAATGCCAGTAAGGTACTACAAGAGCTTGTTCTGCTGCCATCAGTAATATGGGGTTTTAATGACAGCTGTAATGTCGAGCTGCCATCTAGTGAGCTGAGGGCTGCTTGGGGAGCTGGGGAATGGGAGGAGGAGGTGTTCATGCTCGTCAGTCAGAGCACACATTTAAAAGGGATTGATTCCGTTTAAAGAGAAATAATTACCTTGATTCAAAGGTCATGCTAAAGCTCAGAGGTAAGAAGGGTGAAAACAGGTGTTCATGAGGTACTGTTTGTTTGTGACGCATATGCAGATGTCTTCAAGTAAAATAATATAATCTCTTTTAATTATAAATGTACATTTCGTTGTCCCCCATGCAACACATTTACCTTTCTTTCCTGCCATTCCAAGCCTTGCAAACACTTCAAAGCTGCATGATTGAATTAAACTTGATTTTAATAGCTTCCCAACATAAACAATTGAAGACCAATTCAGTTTCTGAAGCTAGTCAGTTAAGATATTCATTGACAGGATTATGAAACAGGTGACTTGACCCGATGATTAACAGATTTTCTGTCTCTTTCAATCCTATTGTTATCTAAATACACCTTCATATACCATATAACTAATGCCTCATCTTTTTGTGTGTTTAGACTGTTAAGATTCTATTGACATTTCTGCTCTACCCCTTAAGTACTAACTAAAACTGGACCCAACCAGTGCTTATAGCAATTCTTATCAGGATCTCCAGCATCAGAATATTTGGGGTTTCTTCCTATGCTTATTCCAAGATGACATTACATATAATGTACTCAAGTGAGGATAATATCATGTCCTCAGAGCAGGTTATAAACACTGCGTTGAGAGGCATGATTACTCCAGATGACATTTCTCAAGTTCTTCTGATGGCTTTTAAAAAAATCTTATTCTAGTTATTTAAGGGACAGTGAAAGGTGTACAATGACCCCAAGGGCAGGTCCTGCTGCCGTCTATAGCTACTTCATGACAAAATATTGAGAACAATGGGTCCAAGTTGTTCTTCAAGGTACACAGATTTAGGATGAGTGGCCACAAAGTCAGGTGGCAATAAGGGAAATTCCAATTAGATAAGATTTTTCCCTTTGATGCTGGTCAAACTCAAGCAGTTTTCTGAGGGAGGTTGTGGATATTCAAAGTGAACCCCTGAGCAGCCTCGTCTCAGCCACCCCTGCTGGACTAGGGGACCTCCAGGGCTCCCTTCCAACACAAAATACTCCATAAATTCATGAAATCATTCTCTAGGGAGAGTTTGCAAATATCACATACTCGACATGAACATAAACATTTTCGACCACCAATGAGTTGTATATTTTTATTTTGTGTGAGAATGTTGTAGAAGTGGTGACTGTTTTTCCTTTTCTCATTTTCTTTCCGTTGAATGGCACTTTCCTCACGGGTTGAAACTGTGCTGCAGCAAGGTTTCAGCTATTGCAAGTAACATTGAATCCTTACCTCCATGCCAGACAAACTGACCACAGTGAACACCACTACTGCTGCAAACTTTGCAGTGCAGTTTATGAAAAAGCCAAATGTTTCAGAAGACTTTCAGGTGAGATTTTTTCATGCTAAAATAAGACTTGTGTGGCTTAGTATTTGGGATATCAGTTCTGTCTCTTCTCTACCAGCACAAAAGACTTCCTCTTAACTGTACATAACATCACAAACAAACAGATTAATTTTGCTAATTAGCAGAGATATGTAGGTGGCCTTGAGCGCATACTGCTGGGTCAGTTCAGAGCTGAATATAAATTTGTTTATCAGCTGTTTAGATTTGCATATCACTGAACTTGTAATACAAGCATCAGCTGATGTTTAACTTAATAATTTAATCCTGACTATCTAAATTAATAAAAGTGTGGCATTTATGAAGCATTAGCATATAGCTTGAGTTCTCCTGAATGTCTTCCTGTACATTTTTACTTTACTTTCAAGCAATGCTTGGTAAGTGTTCTTACCTTGCCCACACACTATGTAGCAGATAGGTGATTTATATCCATTGTATTTGAATATTGCCTTTTTTCTATTTGTCTGAGACATCTGTGGCAGTAATGGCTACAGTGAGTCAACTCTTGGATGTCAATGAAACAGAATTCATTCACAATTATCCTGTCAGTGTTACAATGAGGTAACTAGCATTTACTGTTTTCTTTAGATGTAGTCAGCTGCATTTTCCTTTCTGTTTCAGGACGAAAGTGTTTCATGAACAAGTCAAAATATTTTTAGCATTCAACTCCAATATGCAATTTCCAATTTCCACCAACATAAACATTACTGGATTCTTCTCCTTTGGAGAAAGGATGAGGATCAGAAATGAGGAGCACTTTCCACTGGAGAACCAAACCAGAGAGGAAGCTCAGAAACTGAACCTGTTTCTGTGTATTAACAAATAATGATAGCCTCTATCCCACTCATTATTTCAATGCAGCCTTACGAAAACAATGGAAAATTTTCTTTGACTGGCAACATCTTACAGTCCAATGTGGCAATCCAGTCTGCTCCACTGAAATGAAGCTCCTCTGTAGTTCTTTTTTTGGCATAGAGAAGGAAGTCCTGTGTGTTGTTGGATTTGCCTGGACACAGCAGTATGAAACATAAATCCTGATGCATACACTGCTAATTGTTGCAGATACAGCACTAGGAAAGTATCAGTCAACAAAACCTGAAATACAGGAAAATCTTCTGGGGATTATTGGCGACGTCAGTACTGAAGTTCAGATACTGTTCAACATTTTAAATTTTTGAAAATTGCACCTGGGAAAACTTTGAATGACTATTCACTAAAAATCTTGTTTGGGAAAAAACTCCCTCAGCCAATATAAGCAATTACAAGCTGTTTTCTATGCATGAGGATGCCATTAGGGTTAGGGCTGGATAATCTTATTTATAGATGAATGGACATGTACACACAATGGTCAGAATACTTTGGGTGTCTGGGACTTTTTAATTTGTTTTGTTTCCTAAAATTGAGAGTATAATCAATCTTTCACCATACCCCTACAGACATCAAGACCAAGAACTAGTACATACTTACTTTAGTCGAAATCCAAAGACATCAACCATTTCAACTAAAACTACTACGACTGTCAGGTGTACATACACATCCTAACACCTGCGAATTAGATTGGCACAGTCACTTGGGATTTTTCCAGATGTCCATTGCTTATTCTCTGCAGTGCTCAGAGGATAAATTGGTGTTGATTGGGAGAGGAAAAAAAAGGTTATAGTTCCTCTGCTTCATTTGCTTCAGAAGCTGGTGGGCGTGGGGGAGGTGAGCTTCAAACATGTGTATTTCTATGACATCACAAGAGCTTCAAATTGGGCATCTGAAACCAACAGACTTGTCCTCAGTGTCTCAGTATGGCGTCAGTAACAGACATCACATCACAACAGTACAATGAAGGCAAAGTTAGTAGAGCACTTAAACATCATAATGCTGAACATCATTCAGATACAAGCACACAGGGAAATGAATAATTTAGTCCTCTCACCAGGGTTAGAAAAGACTTGAAATGTAAATCAAGTAGCCTCACAGTCTCAGCACTGGCAACAAAAAATCCCTGAATAGCTCATTAACTGGACACTGTACTTTCTGTTCACTGTTTCAGACAACAATCCTGTTGAAAAACATTGTAATCATGTAATTAGAGCCCTTATCATAATGCCAATATACCATAACACTTCCCTCAAGACAGTTAAATTGAAAGCACAGATGGTCTTAAAACCCCCCATCAGATTTCTTCAATATTAAGTTCATGTTTGTGATGTTTTGTAGATGTAAAGCTACATTAGTCTCATTTGATGATCAGATCAGGGACTGATCAAATCAGTTTCTCTTGATCTTAATTCAAAAGTATAAAATCAATAACAAAATCCAATATATAACTCAGGATTTTTGCTTCCTGACTTAAGCAGCAATTAAGACTAGTGATTTAAATCACTCAGATGAACTTCAATTTGCTAGATTTTTCTTTTTGCAAAAGAAAGAGTCTAAAAGTTGGATGTGAAGGCAAAAGTCCAGCCAGCCTTTTATCCTCTAACTTCCCACAAATTGTAAATGTCACTGGTGTGACTATTTCTTATTCAGTGTTATTAAAAGCCTGGACATTTGGAGTGTGTGTGTATATTGGGATTCAGGCTATTATTTTCCTCATTTACCAGTATTTTTCCCCAGAAATTATTAAGAGAAGGGTAATAATTATTTTCACACTCTACCTCAGCAAAAATTGAAGATGTCTCTTGGGATTAATGGAAAAAGCATATGGATTCTAATTAAATATCTAAACTAAAATCTCCTGTAAATTCTGAATGTGTACTCAGGATAGTGTTGGCTTCTTCTAAAGCACCAGCTTCTCTGCTAGGTGCTATCTGTATCTACTTCTCTCTTTGCCTCGTGAAAGTTCATCTGCTAATGAAAGAGTTGGATTTGTCCTGTATCAAAATGACAAAAATCTCCCAGTCAAGGATTTATCAGAGTCACAACAAGTTGTTTAAGCAAGTCACCTCTGGCAACATTGATGGTGGAACAGTGAGCAGTGTTGAAACACCCTTCAGTCCCAAGGTAAGCCTCTGTAAGAAACATTATATTCAGTTTGAACCAGAGGCTGCCCTAGCCCTTTTACACAACTTCAGGGCTTAGGGAAAGAGACTCCAGCAGAGGTGTGGGCTTTTTTGCATACTGCCTCAATTTT
Source organism: Serilophus lunatus (assembly GCA_013399895.1). Taxonomy (NCBI): domain Eukaryota; kingdom Metazoa; phylum Chordata; class Aves; order Passeriformes; family Eurylaimidae; genus Serilophus; species Serilophus lunatus. Next base: position 186,286 of record VXBA01000678.1, on the reverse strand, counting down.
TGGCAATAAACAATTGATAGAGTTCATGGGATGTATAGGTGACATAAGTGAAGACAATGTGGCATAGAAAATATTTTTCAACATCTGTATTTAAATGCTGGTATTATTGACTCAGTATTGCTAAACTAAGACATTTGCTAGCAAAACTGCATATCATAAAAATTGTAGGTATACCACTGTGGATTTGTCTTAGGGCGCATTAGTCCTATATCAAGAATTAAAAAAAAACAGGTCCCTGGGGGACATTTTTTCTCTCCAGAAGAATAACAAAATTTTGGAAAACAAGAAAAAGTCAACATGACTGGCATTGTCCAGTACACCTACCAATGTGGGAAGCGTTGATTTTTCATATTACCTTTTAACTCCTGCTTCCAGTTAAAACCATTGTGTGCTTTGTTTTGACTTCCTCCACTAGGAACCGATTCCAGATATTCCTGCTTGCTTGCAGGATATGTTCTATGTGAGTGTCCATTTGCCAAAAATCTGAATATTTACATAACATTCATGTTTGGCATGGCTTCTCCAGAAAACAGTAGGTGGCTGCTTCTTACAATATTTAACAAAGCTTTAAGTTCAAATCTGTGCTTATGACAGATAAGTAATCATCACCATGGATGACCACCACAGTTAAGTGATCCAGGAAATGCGTAATTTCTAAGGGAATTACTAAAAGAAACTACTACAAAATCTTTACTCCTATTTTTATTCCTCATTTTTAACGGAACTATCTAATAACAAGAATAGTTGTGTTCATTTCTTATTTGCACTTCAAGCTGCTGGTTGCTTGTAATTCTAATTGCAGTACCCTGCAGAAGTATGTTGTCCTAAAAAGACTGTGTGCTGTTTCATGTTTGACTGCACGAGCAGCAGGAGGGGAGGGGATGGTTCACAGCATTTATCAGTTTGCTTCCTGGTACAGAGTGGATTCAGCTCTGGTTGAAAGCAATGTAATGTAATTAAATATTTGAAAGCTCTTATTTCGTTTACACAGAATTCAACTGGCAGTTGTTTAATGCTTAGTCAATGGGAATCTGACTCCTAATTACCTGCCTAATTCACAGAAATGGGTAATTTCATTGGCAATCTTGACCCAGAAAGGCACATAAAGTAAGATCAAAATGCAAAATTACGCTGTTATTGATATCTTTCATAGGGTTTCCTAGAAACTCGTATATCACTTAGTAGCTGTCAGCTCCCCTTTCAAAACTAAATTGTTGTCAGAGCATGCTGTTTGCTGGTGCTTATCTCTATGTTTCTGTAGTGACTTTTTCTCCTTGCAATCCCAATCTATAGTCCAACATATCTGAACTGCATCTGTGTGATCGTGCCTGTGGGATTTTTTCATTCGTTTGGTTGTTTTAACTGTATGACCAGCATGTTTATGGCACAGAGAAGAAGCAAGAAGGAAGGCACAGGAGTTTAAGATGTCCCCATGTACTTGTTTCTGACTTGTGGCAGATCTGGCAAACTGGGACATGCAAGTTGTGTCCAAGTTGCTGGATAGCCAAATGTATTGACCAGTCCTGGCTTCCTCTGACACAGATTGTGCCTGTGCCTGCCTATAACCCCAGTAACAGGGAAGGACTGGCCTAATTGATTCCCATTGCTCTGCTGTCGCAGCCTCCAGTTCAGCACCTCCATTGCTGCAGCTGATTGTTAAGTCAGGGTGTTTCTGAGGTGCCCCCCCATGAACAGCAGAGCAGTTTGGAATGTGGCCTGGCTGTAGCACTGCCTTGTGCTGGGTAAATAAGCTGAAGGATTTAGCATTACCTACTTCCTTTGCTTATATGTTTATAAAATGCAATTGCTCAGTAAATATTAGAGCTGCTACCATAACGTTTTATACATGTCTCTCTTGTATGAACAAGACTATTTAGGATGACTGTCTGTCTCTGACGTTTGTTACTCTTTCAGTATTTATTTCAGCTTCTCTAAACAAAACACACCCTGGATAAAATCACATATCTGTGGTCACGAACTTCAGCAGTGCCAGGATTTCAGAGTTTCTTTTTACTCTGTCTTCATAGCATTTCTATTCATGTACTGTTTACTTGTTTCTGCATTTCCCTTTATCTTATGCATGTCCTTATTGCATAAAGTGACTGTATTTTAGAGAAGATTCCCATCTGTTTATGCAAATACAACAGTATTTTCTGTTTCACTGAATGTATTGACATTTACTTACAGCTTTATTGTTGCTATACAAAGACTAGCTTCAATTCGTAATTCTTCATAACATCTTACCTCAGACTGAGAAACCAAAATTCAGAATGCTCACCAGTATGAAAAGTCAAAGCTGCTTTTTCCAGTCTGTGTCACCTTGCATTTTTTTCTACAAATAATTTCATCTGCTATTTTGCTGAGTATTTGATTTACATTGTTAAATCTCTTTTTGATGTTTTTCACAAGCTTCTCTGGTTTTGAGGTCCAGAATAATTTTGTATGATCTGAAAACTTTGGCAGTAGCTAACAACAGTCTTTATCAACTTTACTAAAACATTTTTCTTTTTACATGCAACTAGAAACACAAACTTTAGAAAGAAATTTATCTCTTCTCATAAGATATAACTGGTACAATTTGTTCTCTAGGACTTTCAGATCAAACATAAATGTGCAAAGCCTTTGGAGTATATGTTATATTGGTGTTGGACTGTCCATGGCTGGTCTGGTTATTACCATTTTGTTTCAAATATTCAGCAGGTAAGAAGGAAGATGTAAAATTGCAAGTATTTTACACTAAGTTACAATATATTGTTCTGTTTACAGTTTGAGGAAAAGAATGAGGAGTAGCCAGTTTAGAATATATTGCAATATTATTGATTAGCAATAATATTTTTAAAAATAGCTAAATCACATAGCATGAGTTGGGAAGCAGTCGTGGCTTACTGGTTAAAGGGTAGATGTGACATGTCTTAGCCATGTCACTTGCCTAGATGAAACTTGAACATTTTTGTTAATGCTGATTTTTCAATGTGAGCAGATGTACATAATTATTATTCATTAGACACACCTTAAAATGTGAGCTTTGAAAAGTAATGATGGGGTATGGAAGAGCTCCTTATGGTAACATGCCAAGCTTTTCATAGGAACCACTGGGAATGACCGCTGACAAGAAAAATCTTTCCATCTCTTTGGCAGGGCAGCTCACCCTGCCATGAAGCAGTGTGTGCTACTGAGGAACAAGTCAAGCATTGATGCTTTGCTCCCATCACCATGTCTAACATCTGGGTAAAGAGTGACATTTGCCCCATCTCCATGGGATGAGGGCAGTCCTCATTTCTGTTGCATTACATGTTCCTCGCTGCCTCGCTGACATCTCTGTTACAACCCTGGACAGGCAGTTGACAACACAGACCCAGGGCTGTATTACTGCTACACAGTCCACGATATACATTTTGCCTTTCAGTTCACTATCTCACCCATTACTAGGCTTTAAAAATGTGTAGCAGTATTCCACCATCAGCATGACCTCCCCTGTTCCATGGTACTACAACATCTAAACAGTTGTCTTTGTTCTAGCCAGTAGCTGCTTTGTGCTACTGTTGTATTGTCAGTGACTTAACACAAATACAATTGCAGCAAATTTCCTTAATGGACGTGCCTATGATTAATGATGTAATGTGATTCCCCTTTGAATAAGGAGCAAAGTCATGCCAGCAGAGATGGAGTTGTTATTGATAAATGCATGATTCTCATCCTGCTTGTACTATTGAAGATTTGGAGCAATTCCATTGAGATTGATGTTAGTAAGACTATAGGAGCTTCCAGATTCTGCCTTTTGTATGCATTTATTTATGATAATATATTTTAATAGATCCATAATATATAATTATCAATAATAACAATAATAATAACAACAACGGTAATAATAATAATTGTATATCTAATTAAATATAATACATAATTATACCTATATTGCCTGGGGAGTCACTATCTCTGGAGGTGTTAAGGTAAGGCTGGAAGTGGCACATATTCGTATCAATAGGAAAACTCAAAAGCCATTAGGGATAGGGTTAGGGTTTAGGCTTAGGGTTAGAGTTAGGGTTAGGATTTAGGGTTAGGGTTAGGGTTTGGGTTAGGGTTAGGGTTAGAGTTAGGGTTAGGATTTAGGGTTAGGGTTAGGGTTTGGGTTAGGGTTAGGGTTAGAGTTAGGGTTAGGATTTAGGGTTAGGGTTAGGGTTTGGGTTAGGGTTAGGGTTAGAGTTAGGGTTAGGGTTAGGGTTAGGTTTAGGGTTTAAGGTTAGGGTTAGGGTTGGGGTTTAGGGTTAGGGTTAGGGTTATGGTTAGAGTTGGGGTTAGCAGGCAAGAACCTACTTGTGTGGAAGGAAGATTTGCTTATTCAACCAAGCAATAAATTGCTAATATCTCTCTTATTAATTAGGAATCCCCACTGCACCAGTTGCAACTTGGAGCTACTTACAGAGGAGGAAAATCTTTAAACTACTAATGGGAGGAATTGTAAATTCACTTATCATTACAATACTTGCTATCCCACATCTTTTGTGCATCAGATTAACACAATCCTAGATTTATTGTTGGTACACTATTTTGTGCATCTAGGTACTCAAAAGAAATAAAACTCTTCACTCAAGCTAGACATTCACTATAAGGAAACACATTTTATTTTCAATAAGGATTTAGAGTACTATATCTATATCTGCCCTGAATTCATCTGCAAATCTTTGCAGTCCCTTGTGCCTTTAAATGCAGGCTGCAGACACTCTCAGACTAAATGATATTTAAGACCTTCATTTAAGTGCATAAATACATTTCAGTACCTAAATTTAATCTTGACAATTACTCAAAATTTGGCCAAAAAAACTACATCCCCTATTTATCTTGTGGTTTTGGTATTGGTATTCAAGTGCCCACATACCATAGCAGGCTATCAGGGTTACAATGTACTTTGGTGATAATGGATGATACAGAAGAAAGGTAGACTTCTTTATGAAATGCAAATACAAACATACAAAGATGGTGGTCATGTTATGATACTCATTTAGGGATTGTGGGCTTCACATTTGAGATTATTTGAAAACAAAAAAGAAAAGAGGTAAAGATTATTACAGGATAACACTTCCTGAAGTTGTTCCTGGTTTGTTTCAACCTTTGTTCATTAGGTCTCCTCTATTATAAAATATGTCCTAAAGATAAACTTGCATATGGTGGCCAGATATCTACTTGCTGTTATATTGCACCTTATATTTATCTACATAGTTTGTTTGACATATCATTTTGCATTACCCAGAGAAAAAGAAGCATGATGGAAAGCCCTCATTTCTCAAGGAACAGCTGCCTTTCAGAGCTAAATTAACAAGATCTAGAAAGTACAATGAGATCTTTCAGGATGAAAAGTGGAATATTATGTTGTTTTGTTTCAGTATCCTGAATACTGTGTCTAATATATAATTTGAAATTACCTCTCTTTACATTAAAAGTTGCTGTCTTGCAGCACTTGGTCAAAATCAGAATTTCAGTGTGCAAAAGCCCAGGCTGTGGTCATTCCTTTTGCCAGTAGCACTAATACTCCTGTTTAACATCTTCATCAAGATCAGTATCTCTGTGATATGGAAGTAGAATGAGAATTTGACCAAGTGAGACGGCACAAGACTCCTCATATCTGTCAGCACATGTCAGTCTCTTGTCATCAGCTCAGACCTTCTTGTCATAAATTCAGATTTTTGACAACATCCTTTAAGAAATGTGTATTTTTAGTAGGCAGAAAATTAATTCCATTGTTGCAAACACTTTGTTCAACTGCATATCAATGAACACATTTCAGGCTTTTGCCGTTATTTTTTTGACTGCAGTGTCACTGAACTTGACTTCAATGACAATCATCCCTGACTTAAATCCATAAAAGTGAGAGCAGAGCTGGGGCCAGCCCAATGACAATTTTGAATTTCTCAGCCCAGCTGAACAGCAGGCCAGTTCTCTAGCACCTTGAAGCAAATTTACTCACTTTGCATTTGTTTTACATCAACACTCCATGTACTGTCACAGGTTGTATGTCACAAACTCTGCAGTGTACACTGTATTACTTAAAAAGGGATTGCTTTAATTTTTGTTAGTCCCATGGAACTGATCTGTTTGACAAAACTTAGTATCATTTCTTCTTTCCTTTATGTACAATTTTCATGATTGGTGCAAACAAAATACCTTATCTCTGAATCTCTTCAGGCTTCAGAGAAAGTGGATATTCAAACTTCACTAGCAGCTTATTATTATACTGAAAATTAAGCACATTTGGATTGAAATTATAAGCATTCTAAAAAAAAAAATAATAGCTAACTTGCTAATTATCAATGCTTCTTGTTGCCTTGGTAAACCTCACTTTTTTTTTTGGTGAAAAAAATCCAAGCTGCATACTCCAAACACAAATTAGACTGATAAATTTGGCTACTTTTACTTTTCCAGATTTCTTCTTTGGATGGTGCATCAAACAAATACAGGGAAGTGTATGTTCTTAACTCACCTGAATAACATATCTTTGCAATATAGCCCCGACTAAACAGAAAGTTTAAAGCTCAAAAAGATATTAAATTGTCTAGAGCAAGATATAATAACTTGTGTGTGTGTGTGTGTGTTTCTAGGAATAAAAAGGATTCATTAATGAAAAGTATGGTTAGCACTATCTCTATAGTGGTAGTGCTTGGAATCACCTGAATGACATTACCTCATGTTTATAAGTCATGAAAGAAACAACCCTTGTTTTCAACTATCCGTTCTGCATTTTGAATGCTACCCAGGTAAAGTATTTAGCAATTCTGAGACTAAAAATTGAGTTAAAAAAACAAATCAGATTTCTTTGTTCTACAGCTCGGTATAGCCTGGGAACTTGTCGGAAAGCAGTTACAGGGATTCAGAATTTCCATTCACATAAAACTGTTCTCATTGTACAGATCAATGTGAGATTCTATTTGAGGGTCAGCACTGAAAAGATCATGTTGTCTGAGTGGCTTTTCTCATACCAAATTATAAACAAAATCATTTTCAGAAAGAATATCAGGAAAAAACCTTCTGCATTAGGTGTTGGAAAGAGTCTCAGGGAAGTAACTAGAGCTTCATGGCTTGAGACCTTTCACAATGATATTGGACAAAAGCCTACAGGAAAGTGCCTGCATCTTCTTTCCCTCCACACCCCTGATGGATTCTTGGCTTTATATTCATATAAATATGCCCCTTCATATAAGGCACATGAAGTATGAAGTGCTTGGAGAGATGGATTCTTCATTATTACACCACTGGATATTTTCCATGAAACAGCAAATTGTAAATATGTGAAAATCTCCCCATCCCCAAACATTAAGTTGTTTACTATTGGTTTGATCTACTGAAAACCGTGTGCCTGTACACCAGTGATGATCAGATCTGCAAACTGTCTGTGCAAAAGGTTCTGAGGTGATTATTACTACACTGATGGACAGATTATGCACAGGATTTAAAAACTGAATCATGAACAGAGAACAGAGATCCGTTTACTTAAAACCATGAGCCTTCCTGATTAATCCTTGAAATGAGAATTTAGAAGAACAGGTACAGAAATGATAAAGTCTTGATTCCCTTTGCATGTGTCTGACAAGTGCTGATAGGGCACATCAGCCACATTTAATGCTTATGGTATGCTCAGCCAAGTCTTACCTTCATCCTATCCAGCTGAGGGTAATAATATGATCCTGAGACAGGCTAACTAATCCATTACAATGTGCAAATGAGGCGACTATAATTGCAAATCCATAGCTACATGGAATAATTTTCTTATTGAAAGTATTTCTTATATTTCGAGGTATTAATGTAATTGTTACCGGTTATCAAAAATCCTTTCATGGTTGCTTTTCAAGTCAAGTAACATTGACTAATCTTTTGACTAATCTTTTCTGGTTTTAACAGCAAAATATTAACTCCACACTTTCATTTCCTCTTCAGGGACTTCAGATTTGTATTCTGTATGCTTTCAGAACATAACTCATAAAAAAAAATGTTTCCAGCTGTTTCCTGCTTTCCAGTTTCTGTATCTGCATTCAAAACCTAGGCTTTAAGAGTTTGGGTTCTAAACTTAATTTATACATAAATACAAACCCTCTCTCTTCCTCGACCACCTTTTATTAGCATTCTTCAATACAAAAAGGTTGAAATCAAGGACAAAGAAAAAGGGAGAAGAGTTTCTAGATGTTGAAATGATGAGTAAGGGGAGAATACCTGAATGGAAGGAAGCACATGCTGACTTGAACACGATGGGTGTGAGATGTGCAAGCAGCTCTTCCCTCTCTGTTACTCTGAGCAAAGTGGTGAGGCCCTGTCCCAGTGGGCTCCTGTCTAACAAATGAGAACAGTTATACTGACTCCTCCCATTCTCTCTTGTGTGAGAAAAAAGCCTGGGAAATCTCAACAGGCAATTTTCAGAAGTTGTATTTCTTTATTCTGTTCTCTGAACAGATATATTTATATGCTTTGCCATCACTGGTTTTAATAACATAAGAACACCATCTTGAATTTTAAATCATCTGTTTTAAGAAGTGTGGTCAGTTTTACCCCCCACTTTCACTTTTTTTGAAAATGAATGCAGTGAATTTGAAAACTTCCAAGCTGCTCCAAAGAGGGTCCTGGACATGATCAAATGTGATGTCTGAACATTTAGGGATAGCATCTCTGAACACACTGGGCATCATACATGAGACTTTCTCAATATCTTCATAGAAGTGTCCTGAAAAGTTCTCCATTTCTTAGAAGTCTGTGCTTCATGTATGAGGCAGAAAATAAGCATTGACAAGCCTCCAAAAAGAGAAGCCATATCAGACACGAGACTGAAGTACATCACTGCTGCTCCAGAAAAAGCAAAGAAGGTTATTAAAAGTTATCTAGGGAAAGTAATTAATTCTATTTCATTTTTTTTGGACAGGAAGTTTATGTTTCTGTGGGCATCCCTTATTATTTGTAAATCAAACGTATAATGCTTGCTTTTGTCAATTCCTTCAACTTCATTGACAAAAGGGTATTCTAGAAATTCCTGTCTTTTAGGAAGGATGATCCTTGACTGCATTGTTGTGGTGGTTTAAAGCACCACAATATTAACTAGGGGGCACTCTTAATAATGACGAGAAGAATGACAGAATGTGACAACAGCGAAACACTTTATTTGTCTGGAGCTCAAAGGAAACACAGTTTAAGGGAACCCCAGACTCAACACAAAAAAACAAGCACCCAACAAAACCACAAAAAGGAAAACAAAGAAAAAAGGAATAAGGGAACTGCTTTCAAAGGCCAGCCAAACTGGCCACAGAGAAGCAGTGGAAAGGAAGAGCCACTTCCTCCTTCTTCTCCCTCTCTGATGGTAGCCAACTCCCAGCCCTTGGAATCTCTGAAAAACACAACACAGTGAAAGGTTCTCCCCCCAACACGGGATGTTATTTGGAGAAGCTTTCAACCTGTAGTTGTGCTCGCGTGGCTCCAATGCCAATGGAGGTGGGCTGAGTCAAGCCACG
>VXBA01000678.1:0-174303 GCA_013399895.1 Serilophus lunatus | reverse complement strand
TCCCTCCATCTCTTCCTCCGTCCCCCCTTCCCTCCCTCCATCCCCCGTTCCCTCCGCAGGGCGCTGCTCCCGGGAGCACCCAGCCGCTTTCCCGTGGGAGCCCGAGGAGGTGCCGATTGCTGGGGCTGTGGTTTCTGCTCCCCTCTGGGTTTTGCCCTTTTGGGAGCTGGTGGTAGCCGAAAAGAGCTCTTCTCCTGTGTGCTCCCCCGCGCCGCCTCGGGAGGACCCTGGCGGCTCTCCCGGGTGGGGTTTGGGAGGCAACGCTGCTCGTTCCTGTTTTCTGTTCCTTGCCCCTGTTTTGACAACAGGGAGGGAAAAGCAAAGCAGGAATGCCCGTCCTTCCCTCGCCTGGGCAAGGTTGTTTTCCTCTGCAGCGATGTTAGAAGGATGGTGAAATACAACGTGGCGATGACGCGCCTGTTTCACGGGAGATCCTGGAGTGACCGGCTTGGGTTGGACAGCCCCTGTCCACATCCGTGCGTGATGTGAGCAGAGGGTGAGCCAGGAGGGGAGGAGAGCTCTGTACCTGCAAAATGCTGGTGCTAACACCAGGAAGGCTCTTACAGAACGCAGTCTTTCATCTTAAACGTTAAGACAAAATGGGGTTTGTTTGATTGGTTCCCCCCCATCCTGCCTTCAGGAAAAGCAGGCACTGATCCTGTTGAAAAGCTCATTAGTGTGCATTCTGGATGTCTTCACTGAAAAAAGTCTCTCAACGGAGTCATGCATTCAGCTGTGTCACAGTGAGGAGAAAAGGCTTGAGTGCTGTGTAATTCAGTCATTTGAACATTTCACACAGTTTTCTTGGGCAGTTGTGAGCACCTGCGGGGTTTAGAACCAGTCTCCTGGACGCCTTCAAGCTGTTAAAAAAAAAAAGTGCATTTAAGGGCTTTCCTGCCACCTTGTCGTAGTTGTTGATAGGCAGCAGATTTCTGCGAGGGATGTTGGTAACTAAGGCACTGCAGAGGCTCATTTCCCTGCACAAGGACAGGAGTGATGTGTTCAGTCTCTTGAAAGGCCACAGGAGCACAGGTGTGTCCAGCAAAATGCGTGTCTTCAGGAATTAGAAATGAGGTCCAGGTCTTACTGTTGACAGTTTGTAAGTAGCTTACACTGAAATGCTGAGGAGGCAGAACCAGTGTCCAGCTCTGATGTTTGAACAACTGAGGTAACTCAATGAATCCTTAAGTTAAGCCTCTCCTGGGTGTGTTATCCATATCCCGTGTTTTTCCATGACAGTAAATTTATCTGGAGCTGTAGCAGGTCTGGGGTGAAATGGGCACCATTCTCATGTGCTACTCAACTCATAAAACGTGAGTGCGGCTCCACAAAAGTTGTTCACCTGCTTGGTGTGTCACAACAGCCTCGTCCCCTCCCTGTCAGAGCAGTTACAACCCTTTGTGAGGATGAGCATTTCACACCCGGGGTGAGGTGCCAGCCTTGGAGAACCAGAGAGGGGCTTCCTGTGTTCCCTGGGGTTTGTTTGCTCGCTGCCTCCATCCTGTAATCTCCTGCCTCTGTTCCAGTTTGCTTCCAGTCGAGTTGGAAGAGGAGAGCTGGAAAGCCCAGTCTTATGTGGATGAGGGGAACCTTCTTTTTGTTTCTGGTTAGCAGCAAATCCTCTAAAAATCAGGTTAAGGATGTTTGGAATTGACTAGGTGTGCAAGAGAGAAGGAGGAGAGTGCTGAGCAGGGTGTGCCTGTGGGGTGGGAGGGAGGGAGGAGCCACTTGTGCTCCCAGTGGACAGATCTGGACACTAAATCATAGGGAACCCTGGGCTTTAAGCACTTGTGTAATAAAGAGATGGGCTGCATAAACATCACACAAGCTTTCTTTCCAGCACAAAAAGCACAGTCTTAAACAGAATTGAGAGCAGATTATATTTTTAAGTGGCTGTATGTTTCTGATGCATTTCCTTCTTGCCCACCTGCTTTGGTGGCTCTTCCTGCGGGAAAGTGGCATTTCCCACTCCTTCTTGGCACTCTGTCCTAGTGCTGCCTGCTCTGTCTTTCCATACACACTGCTTAACACCGCTGAGGCTCAAAGAAGGACTTCTGAGCTTTTGTCCTGTTAAATCTGAGTTTATTTTCTCTAACTTAACCTGGGTCTGTAAGATGGATGCCACACAATTGGATGTTTTGAGACTGTTGGGGAGGAGCAGTGTCCTGGAAAGGGACGTGTTACTGTTACAAATTCCTACATGCAGCTACAAAATTTAGAAAAACTTCTATTTTCAAGTTTATTCTATGAAATGAAAACTCTTGTTCAAGATTTGCTTTAGCTGAATTTCAAATTCTAAAATAGTCAAAAGTGTAAATCTGTTTGTTACATTTTGGATAAAGCAAGGACTTTATTTAGTTTGGTATATTTTTAAGCTGTTCTGAAGGGAAGAGTTGATGTGAATTGCATCGTTGTAAGAAAATGTGACTGTAAATATCTTTTTTCTGATGCAGCTTTCTGTATTCTGGCACTGACAGTGCATGGAGGCTTATCCTAACTCTGTCCTGAAGTGAGGTGGGAAATCTGTCCAACAATCCAGCATCAGTAAGACAGACAAGGTAATGGTAAAGGTATATTTCTGGGGAGGAGTTGAAAAGAAACCTGTGGATCGATACTGTTTTAGTTTTTAATGCTTAAGTTAAAAAAAATCTCAACAGCCAACCAGCTTGTGCAAAACCCTCTCCTTTTAAAACTAATTGAAAGGTAATTAGACTTAATTAGGGTCTAATTGCCTGCAGTCAAGACTCCTGTGTTGCAAAACATGAAAAATGCACCAGTGAGCATTAAACAGTGTCATCAACATCAGTGTTTCATCATGGGGCCCCAGCAGCCCCCCCAGTGGCTGTGGGAATTGCAGGCCTCTTTTCTCTGCAATTAGACTGTTCTGTGTGAGGAGAGGGAGTTCTGTTCAACAACTGCTTCTGTCTTTTGGGGCTAAACAAAGGGGTTTGCACGAAATCTTTGCTTTATATTAAATTAATGACCAAAACGCCCAGAAATTTAATTGCAATCTAGAGAGAGCAGTAAATACCAGCATTGAAATAGTAAAGTTAAATATATATATATAGGTGCATCAAGGAGTGATGTATTGAAGGCTTTAGCTGGGTATCTTGTTTCTCTGGTAGGAGATAATTAATTCTCAGTGTAGTACTTTAAAAATCGACTGACTGTTATAAAATCCTTAAAAGTAAGGGAGAAATGCCCACATGTCTCTAAGAATTCTTTTTGCACAAGAGAATGAACAGCAGGCTTGCCTGTATATGTGGCTTTAGAAGTCTTACTTTGGATGTGTGGGGCTGCTGGCTTCTTAAGATCTCCAGTAATTGCACTTCAGATGTTAAGATAACTGCTTCTTCCATTGCTCCTCATCTCCGTTCTATTGTTTTGGCCCTTTCAGGACGGTGAAGAAAGGAGACATTTGACTGACTGTCCTCTATAAGTTGTTAAAGGTTTAGCTCTGCTGGACACAAGGTGGCTTTGCAGCACTTCCTTTAGGATGGAGCAGTTGTCCACCTCTTAAAACATTGAGAGGAACCGACTCTCCTGACCATGAGTTGAGCCTAATGAGTAGCTCAAGTGTGGTCTGTTGAGCAGCTTTTAAAAGGCTGTCATCTTGTTTAAAACATCTCAGTCAAAAGCTTTAAAAATCAAAAATTGTGGATCTGCCTTTCTGAAGAGAAACCCTCAGTGAGTTCTGATAAAACCAATGTTTAACTTTTCACGTGTTTGTTCAAGAAGTAACACATGATTCAGTTTGACCCCCTCAGTAAAGCCACCTGTAATCTTTGAAATAAGATGCTTGTTTGGCAGTTTTCTTCAATGAAAAAAAAAAGACCTTTGTTCTTTGTCATAATTACAGGATATGTAAAAATAATTGGATGAGTTGATAATGTAAAGCTTCAGAACTGTCATCAGGTAGATCTAAATAACTAAGACTTTGGTTTTCTGAAATGTTCTTGATGTTTTGTTGCTACCAGGCCAAAGGAATCCACCATGAATGGGCAGCTGGACTTAAGTGGGAAGCTGATCATCAAAGCTCAGCTTGGGGAAGACATTCGAAGAATCCCTATTCATAATGAAGATATCACCTATGATGAATTGGTGCTAATGATGCAAAGAGTTTTTAGAGGAAAACTTCTGAGCAATGATGAAGTCACAATAAAATATAAAGATGAAGGTAAGGTTTAATTACTGTTGCTCTGATGTGATTTATCTATGGGCAGAAACTTTGAAATTCACCTTTCAGAATCATCCAATATCATGGGGAAATACAGGTGATGTCTTGTGAAATGTTTTTATTCAGGCAATAGAAGCTTTATCTCTTATATGTCTTAACAGCATGTCCTCCAGTGTTTCGCACTGAAAGTTTGTTTTTTACTGTTGCAGGAAGTTGATGCTATTGCAGGTTTCTCTTCTTTTCACTCACTTAACCATTTTTTGAGTGGATTTGAAGGTGAGGAAAGAATAAACGTGTGACCTAATGCGAGCTCTTATATGGCTTTGAAAACTTGATTTATGTCGTTTTCCTCCATCAGGAAAGATTAGAAAAAGTTTTAATTTAACCTGAAATATGTATTAAAAGTAATCTTTCCTCTGTGTGACCATTTGAATCTGTTGGACATTGATTGTTTCAAAGAAAATATTGCTCATTAGTGTTAAACAAGCACAACTTGAAAAAAGAAATGCTTCCACTAAATGAAAAGGGCACTGTTTGTGGTGTTTAGAGAAAGAGTTGTGATTGGAGTGTTTTCCCTCTTTGAATGGCAGTGTGGGGTAAGGGTTAGTTTGGGACAGAGGGGTGATGTGGATCAGAGGATTTGGTGTGGACAGGAGCACTCTGGGCTGGGTTAAGAACTGGCTGATGGCTGAACCCAGAGAGTGGTGGTGAAAGTGGTGTCACATCCAGTTGGCAGCCGGTCACTAGTGGTGTCCCCCAGGGATCAGTGTTGGGCCCAGTCCTGTTCAGTATCTTCACTGATGATCTGGAGAAGGGGATTGAGTCCACCATTAGCAAGTTTGACACCAAGCTGGGAGCAAGTGTCCATCTGTTGGAGGGTAGGAGGGCTCTGCAGAGGGACCTGGACAGGCTGGAGGGACGGGCTGAGTCCAATGGGATGGGGTTTAACAAGTCTGAATGCTGGATTCTATACTTTGGCCTCAACAATGCCATGCAGGCTGGGAATGGAGTGGCTGGAGAGCAGCCAGGCAGAAAGGGACCCAGGGATTCTGACTGACAGGAAACTGAACATGAGCCAGCAGTGTGGCCAGCAAGGCCAGTGACATCCTGGCCTGCATCAGGAATGGTGTGACCAGCAGGACTGGAAAGTTACCCTTCCCCTGTACTTAGCACTGGTGAGACCACACTTCAAATGCTGTGTCCAGTTCTGGGCTCCTCAGTTTAAGAAAGATGTTGAGATGCTTGAGTGTGTCCAGAGAAGGGCAATGAGGATGGTGAGGGGTCTGGAGCACAAGTCCTGTGAAGAGCCACTGAGGGAGCTGGGGTTGTTCAGCCTGGAGAAGAGGAGGCTCGGGGGTGACCTTATTGCTCTCTACAACTCCCTGAAAGGAGGTTGTAGTCACGCAGGGGTTGGTCTCATCTTCCAGGCCCCCAGTGACAGGACGAGAGGACACAGACTCAAGCTGGGCTAGGGGAAGTTTAGGCTGGATGTTAGGAAAAACTCTTCATAGAAAGAGTGATTTGCCATCAGAATGGGCTGCCCTGGAAGGTGGTGGAGTCACCGTCCCTGGAAGCGTTTAAAAAGAGACTGGATGTGGCCCTTAGTGTCGTGGTTTGGTTGATAAGGTGGTGTTAGGTAATAGGTTAGACTTGATGATCTCAAAGGTCTTTTCCAGCTTAGTTAATTCTGTGATTCTGTATTCATAAAAATGAAACTCAGAATGAAGTATAAAATCCAAAGTCTCTTAGATCAAAGACTGTAATAGTTTTGTTGTTTTGCACAGTCAGAAGTGCTGTGTTACTGAAGCATCCAGGTTCATTTTTCTTAATAGCACTAGGAAACACTATCACTGTCTGTGGTACCTAAAATGTCATATTACTTGTTCATATATCTAGGCAGTAAAATTTCACTTTGAATGACCCTGAGATAGTTTTTTCAGGTTCATGCAGCTTTTGAGACACTGCTTATGATAAGCAGTGAAGGGCTGAAACTTCGAGTCATGATCTCTAGTGGGAGGGAGCTCAGTGGGTTTGTGGTGGTTTCAGTTTTTCTCTTATCATGTAATTGCTCTTTTCTTTCTGAAATGAGGAAGGTGAAAGGAGATTGATGGATGTTTTTTCATTACGTTAAAGCTTCCAGTCCCACCTTTTTTTTTGCATTCCTACCTGTTCTTTAAGTATAGTCCTCTGAGTTTTTTTGTGTACGCTACTTGTCTCTGTGTTATTTTGAATAAGGTAGTGGTGTATAATGGAGATGGTAATTACAATGTCATTCTTTGGTTGTCTTTCACAACCTCCTACTTTGAATTTCGACTTTATCTCAGAATTGTGTTAGATTTCCATTAGGTTTTGGTAGTGGGGGGGTGGGAGCTTGGGGAGGAGCTACAGAGGTGGCTTCAGTATGAAGCTTCCAGAAGCTTCCCTCCATGTCTGGTAGAGCCAGTCCTAGCCAGCTCCAGGACAAACAGCAAGGCAAGGGCAGGCCAATCAGGAATGATAGTAACGACTCTGTGATAACTTATTTAAGGAGGAAAAACAAGTTATGATGCAGATGTAAGTGTGGGCAGAGAAGAGCAGAGTGAGAACACGTGAGAGGAACAACACTGCAAACACCAAGGTCAGTGGAGAAGGAGGGGGAGGTGGTGCTCCAGGTGCTGGAGCAGAGATTCCTCTGCAGCTTCTGGTGGAGCGAGCACCTGTGCCCCTGCAGCCCAGGGAGGCCCATGGAAGTGCAGAGATGCACATGCAGCTCCTGGAGCAGCCCCACACTGGAGCAGGTGGATGCTTGAAACCATGTGAAACTCATGCTGGAGAAGGCTCCTGGCAGGGAACTGCAGACCTGTGGAGAGGGGCCCACACTGGAGCAGGATTTGTGACCTGTGGGGGGACCTTCATTGGAGCAGCCTGTGCCTGGAGCAGCACACTGTGGAGAAGTGACCCACCTTGGAGCAATTCATGAAGAACTGTTGCCAGTGGGGTGGACTCACACTGGAGAAGTTTGTGGAGGACTGTCTCCTGTGGGAGAGACGCCATGCTGGAGCAGGGGAAGGAGGCCTCTCACTGAGCAGAGGCAGAAACCATAGCCTTCATTCTCGTCTCCTTTTGCTGCTGGCAAGGGAAGAGGTAGAGCCTGGGAAGGAGGGAGAGGTGAGGGAAAAGTGTTGTTAAAGATTATTTTACTTCTCATTATCCTGCTTTGATTTTGACTGGTAATAAATGAAAACTAATTTCCCCAAGTTGAGTCTGCCTTGTGAAGTCAAGCTTATGTTCAGGTTGCGCATCTTTCAAATTCCCGAGCTATAGAAATTGCTTTACTAGATGTGAAACAGTTTTCATGTTCTACTTAACGTTCCTGAACATGTAGTAAAACTCAGTGTCATAAAAACCCCAAACAAAGTGATGAGACTTGTCAGCAGTGAATCTATGTGAATCAAGGAGTAAAATGACATCTTAAGCACACCACGTTATTGAGTGACATATGCTAAAACAGCCCCTATAAAGCAAATACTAGAAACTTTACTTTTTTTTAAGCTAAACTGGAGTGCGTAGTGTGAGGTTGTCCTTTTTGCTCTTGTTCTTCATTACTTTATAACAGAAGTTGTAACTGTTTGTGTCAGGACCCATAATGGGTTATTAACTCACACTGCTTGTATTCAGGGTGGTGTGCTTAGTCAGTAATCTCTGCCTTTAGTAAATTTACCAAAATAAAGGAAAACTGTATTGGATGTTGTGCTTTTTTGAAAAATGGAGTAATTAAATAAATAAAAAAAGATAAATATAAGCGTAGATAAAGTTAGTAGATGACGAAGTATGAGTAGATGAGGAAGCATAGCTGGCAGGGCCAAGGAATGAGGCAGGTTTCCAATGTCATAAAAATTGGGATGCACCATGGTGATGCAGAATTAATGCTAAAGTACTTTTCAGTCCAGTTGTTGGTTAAATGAGTCACTGGTTTATATGAAATACAAAAAAACTATAATTGGCATAACGGAACATTTAGCATACATGGGAAATTGTAGGGAGGGAAAGCTGTGTCCCTTGTGAAAATGAGAAAGGTAAATTCTTAACAAGATTAGAGAAAATAAAGGAAAGTCTGTTTTGCTTTCCATTAGCACATAAACATTGTGTAATTCTGTCTGTGTTCTGGTAACAAGAATTAAACTTCATTGGTACTCCTTAAGATGAAAAACTTATTTGCTAAATCCAATATACTTAAATTGTCAGACTTATCTATATGTTGCCATAACACCTGCACCTCATGAATCCTGGCATGTGCTGTACTTGATAGCTGTCCACAGGAGTCATAGGACTGACTGTGCATCTGACAGGATTCTGTACTTGGGGATTCTCAGTCAGCATTTTTTAATGCTGGCAATTCAGAGTAGAAAATTTAATCATTATTCTTACTGCCTTCAACATAAAGGTTAAAATGGGGGGGAGAATAAGGGGGAATGATCCCAATTCTTTGAGTGACAATAATCCATGTAAACCCTGTGTATTGATAAATGTTTTCATTTCACTGTGCAGGATAGACTGTTCAGAACATGTACCTTTTATTGACTGGTATGACAGAAAAGCATCATGTTGTGGATTGCCAGCAGAAGCAATTATCATTTAGTGTGTGACCAGGAGAATAAGGAGTAGAAGGGTTTTAAGACACCAGTGGATTTTGTTATCAGCCTTTAGGAAAGGTTACTGAAAAGCTGGAGGAAGTGTTTGAGTTGGAGGGAACAGAGAAAAATCCCTTTAACTTTCATAAAGTTTGGGGTCTGATTGTCTAAATCTTGTTATGTGTGGTTTTGACAGACAGGGACATGGTGATCCTTCCCTTCCTGGCACTGATGAGATGGTGTAGTGGTTTAACCCAGGCTCAGTGCCAGGGCCCCACTACAGCCACTTTCTCACTCCCCCTTGCCCAGCTATAGAGGAGAGAGAATATAACGAGAGGTTTCGTTATTCATGATAAGGACTACAGCAAATTCTTTCTTAATCACCGTCACAGGCAAAACAAGACTCCATGTGGGAATGATAGTCAGGTTTATTACTAACAAGATCAGAGCTAAGAGTGAGAGACAGTAAAAGACACCTTTTACCCCCCACCCCCTCCTTCTTACATCCAGCCTATTCTCCCTCAGCGGTCAAGGGAAAAGGCGAGGTGCGTGTGGGGAGGGGGAGGTGTTGCTGTGGTCAGCTGCTGTTCTCAGCCGCTGCTTGGGGGAGAAGAGTCCTTCCAGCCACATTCCATGGGGTCCCATCCCTCACAGGATACAGTTCCTCTCACAAACTGCTCCGGTGAGAGTCCATCCCATGGGCAGCAGCCCTTCACCCACAGCTGCCACATGGCTCACATTCCACAGGGTGCAGTCCCTCAAGCACAGGCTGCTCCAGCGTGGGCCCCACGAGCCACACATCCTAACAGGAGAATCCTACTCCAAGTGGGCTCCTCTCCCCACAGGCTACAGTCCCCTGCCAGGACCCAGCTCCACCTTGGGTCTCCCACGGGCTGCAGCCTTCCCCAGCATCCACCTGCTCCGGCGTGGCTCCTCCACGGGCTACAGGTGGATCTCTGCACTCCTGTGGTCCTCCATGGGCTGCAGGGGCACAGCTGCTTCCCCATGGGCTGCAGCTAGATCTCAGCTCTGGCGCCAGGAGCATCTCCTCCCCCTCCTTCTCCACTGACCTTGGTGTCTGCATTGTTGTTCACAAGTTCTCACCCTGCTCCTCTCCGGCAGCCATCTTTGTCTCCTACTACTTCTTTTTTTTGTCCTTCTTAAATATGTTATCACAGAGGCGTTCTGTCAACTACTGATTGGCCCGGCCTTGGTCAGCAGCGGGCCCAGCCTGGGCATGGGGAAACTTCCAGGAGCTTCTTGAAGAAGCCTCTCCCTCAGCCCCCCCCACTGCTACCAAAACCTGGCCACAGAGAAACCAATACAGAGTCAGCACCAGGAGGTCTGTGCTCAGTTTTGCCACCTGCAGCTCAGGACAAAAAGACTTGGAAAAGCTGAAGGGGTGCAGCAGAGTGTGGTGAGGAGTGAGGGGCTTTGTGCGGGTGTCCTTCAGGGAGCAGGGGAGGGAGCTGGGCTTGTTCACTGCACTGAGGATGAGACTGAGGGCAGAGCCACAGCTGCCTTCATCCCAGGGGTTGCTGCAGAGCCCACTGAGTCTGAACCGTTCTCAGTGGCACCAGGTGGCAGCATCCATAAACTGCAGATTGAGAGGCTGTGTGAGTTTTGGCCAGGAGGGCAGTGTGTCACTGGAGCAGGTTGCCTGGTGGGGTTTTGGAGCCTTCGTTTCTGGAGACTTTCCAGTCTCTACTCGCAGAATCCATGATTGTTATTGCTATCAACTGATGATGTCTTTTGAGATTGCACTTTCATAAACAGGACTTTGGATATTAAATCTTTAGAGACAACAGGATTTCTTTCCAGAAAGCTTGAAAATTATATGCCATCAGTTTATTGGTATTTGTAATTTTATGTTGTCTTCTTTGAAGACTAACAGGCATTGTTAGATGTTGCTAATAGTACTGTACTTGAGGAAACCTTCCATTGCAGAGGTGTCACTTGTAGTCAGGTATGACAAAATTAGAATATGTAATGCTTCAGATTTTGAGCTGTTTTCAGCATGCTATCTTGTGTGTTATGACTATTCACACTGAAACGTTAATTTATTTGAAAATTTTAAGCATAACTTGTGTTCAGTTTGTTCTTTGTCACTAATGCATAAGGAATTTGTGCACACTCAGGATTTTTAGGTAGTAACCTCTAAAGAAAAACATGATTCTGTGTCTGTCCACAGAGCCTCTTTGTAGCAGTGTTTTGGAGAGGAACGTTGGTAGCCTGAAGTCAGCTTTGTTTTAATCTGTGTGTCATTTGTCTGACACTGTTGCTTTTCAGGGTGAAACTTGACTGGATGAACTTCCTTCCAGAACAGTTTGATGGCTGTGAACTGAGTGAAGTCCTGCTGTCCTTTCCAGCAGTGCACATTCTCTGGATAACGTGCTTCCACTCCATCCTTTGCACTGCTCAGCTTGGGTTCATTGAAGCTATTAATCTGTTTAATATGTTCAAACAGCAGAAAATCTGTCCTGCCACAGAGAATAGTCTGGCTTTATTTGTGATTGTGTTGAGTAAGCAAAGATGACAACAAGGTTGTCTTTACTCAGATTAAAATTAGTGAGAGACCTCATTCAGGTTAAAAATTGTGAGAAACCAGACTTACTCAAAATAGATACCAAGTTCTCATTATTAATAGATTAAAAGCGCTCAGTGCTTTATGGGTATCAGTGCTTTTGTATCTTAAGAATAAGTTATCCATACAGTTCTAATGCAGTTCCTGTGACTGGTGGCAGTGTGCAAATTCATTAGGGTGCCTTGGGGTGGGAGTTCCTGTGAAATCTGACATGCAAGAAAATTGATGCCTGAGAGTTGACTTTGTGTCAAGTTTCAGTTTGAGAGAGAAGTTTTCTTTTGACAGTTTGACATCTTGATATCTTCATTGCTATTTGTGTGGTAAAGCTGAAAGGTATATTTACTATTCACTTTACATAGGAACTTTATTATCATTCCCTTGTTAAAAAACAGTGTTGCATCTCAGTGTTCTGAATGTAACCTGAGGAAGTGTTCTAGTCACTTGAAAATTTCCCTTGTTTGTGTGTGTTTTGTTTTTTAAAAAATTGCTATGGCTGTGACTTTGCCATCTCTCTGGCTCTCCTGTCTGTTCATGAACAGCACAGGTTTGGAGCCACCTGGAGAAGGCATGTAACTTTTAACTGGCAGCATTATTCTTTCTGGACTTCGTGGACTCTTAACTCCAATGTTTCATCCTGTGTGTGAACAGAAAGGAGTGATGAGCTCCGTGGAACTTGCAAAGGGCTCACGTCACTGTGCTCCCCTTTGGGGCTGGTCATGCTTCTGCCTTGCCTTCTGTGCACGATTTCCCTGCACACTGGTTCTTGCACTGAAGTAATAAACTCTTTTCCTAGTGACTTCACAATCAAATAGGGAAAGTTTTATTTTTGGATAATGAGGGAACACTTCTGTCTTAGTGGGAAGTTCAGTAGTCATAGGCTTTGATTTTAATACAACTTTTTCATGTTCTTTTCAGATGGAGATCTTATAACAATTTTTGATAGCTCAGATCTTTCCTTTGCAATTCAATGCAGTAGGATACTTAAGCTGACACTGTTTGGTAAGTACAGAAGATTGTATTTTTCCTTTTTTTTCTGAAATAATATTTATTGAAATTGAGGCAGTGGGCTTCACTGGAAGGTACAAAACACTTCCAATTTGTCACCTCAGGAGGTAAAGCAAATGCAATCATTAAGTTAGAAACACTGAACTAATGCATGATATCTATCTTCTCTTGATGTCTTTCATAAGAAAACTTATGGAAACCGAAATTATTTTTTTCTGTAAGATTGCTCAAAGTATTTGGCATGCATACATATACATCTGGTCAGTGGTTTTTCCTTAGTGTTATTTTCCATGTTACCTTCCAATCTCCAGCATTTGTGGTTTCCTTCACAGGTGCACAAAAATTCCAAGATGATGATTTTCTCTCAGTGTTATTAGCACACTGCTAAAAACTAACATTAATTGCTTAAAATTGAGTCAATTTTAACGTTTATCCTTTGGCCTTTGTATAAAATAGTTCTTTATTTTCAAGCTACTACAGGTAGCTTAGGACATAGTTCCAAGGAATAGCAACGGCCTTTACTTGGACACTGACCTTACTCATGAATTGCAGCAGTGTTGTGTGTGCTGCATTAGTTCTAAAGGGACAGTTTTCCACAACCACTGTATTATTGAAGGTATATTCATAGAAATGAGTAAGTATTTCAGAAACTTACTGTGGGCGTTGCTCTAGTAATATAGGTTTTGCTGAACTGAGATGATATTAAAGGTACAGTAACCTCTAGAATGAGTTCAGTCTTTTTTTGCTAAACTTTGTCACTTTAAACACCCACTTTAAAGGATGATGCTACAAGCAAATAAAAGTTGGGATTTTTTATTTTTTAAATTTTAAACTGGATGTTAAAGCGTTACTGCAGTCTTAATTTTTTCTTCTTGTTGTTTTGCAGTGAATGGACAACCAAGACCCCTAGAATCGAATCAGGTGAAATACCTGCGCCGAGAGCTGATAGAACTTCGCAATAAAGTCAATCGTTTACTGGACTGTTTAGAGCCACCAGCGGAACCAGGGCTTTCCACCAGTCTGCCTGACAGTGGTAGGCAGCCTGGCAGAGATTTGCGTGCCTTGATTTGCAGAGCTGTGTGCTGTTTAACAAAGTGAAAAGTGGAAACTTGAATACTGGTCGAGATCGTTCCTAATTGCTGCGTGATGGCTCAGAACTTAATTTTTAATGCTTCAGTTATTTCAGAGGCAGAATTTTTATTCAAGTTACGTGGAGAAAAGCACTAAACTAACAGGAATAAAAGGTTTTGTTGCAAGTTTTAAAAATACTGTGAATGACACATGTGAACCAAAAAATGTCTTGAGAGGGCTTTTAGCCAAATGAATAATTTGTTGCTGCTGAAGAGTTCCTGTTTCTCAGTGGAGTAGTCCCACTGCTTACTTTGAGCTAGCTCTGGTGCTTATCTTGTGTTGCTAAGCAAGTTTGATTCACTAAAACAGTAAAAAGTGAATGCAGCAAAAATGATATCCACTTTTTTTGTCAGGTTAGGAAATTGAATCCACACATTTTGAGCTCAGACCAGCATCAGAGCTGTCTCAGGGTAAGCAGCATGAAGGGTACAGGTAGGAGTAGGAAAGGATTATTGGGGAGGGCAAAATGGGAACGAAAGTCTTAACCCCAGTTTTGAGTATTGATCTTCTAGGTTAGGGCTGTTGTACTGTAAACATTATACTTCTGTGTTAACTACGGATTTTGGGTAAGGTGGACACAGAAAATAATGACACAAAGTGGTGGAGTACGGTGCTCTAAGAGGTGAAACAAGAACATCAGCCTTCTTTTTAGGAAATGCTACTTTTGTATTTTAGTCTTTGAAGTTTTACTGGTTTTGTCATTTAAAAAAAGCCCAGCCCTGTTCCTACAATATATGCAACTACTAATTTCAGTGGAATACCATGAATTCTGGTTATAAACTATTTGGAAAGACATTAGTGGGATGATCTTAACATGTAAACAAAACTTAGCCGGTCTGCACTTGTTTGTTGTTATCAGAAAATGTAGCATTGTGTTAGGTAAGGCATTTCTGAGTTACATGTATAACTGCAAGCATAAGAACTTCACCCATCAGCTCAGGAAGAATTAGTGGAGAAAGACAGCACAAAACAGAAACTGGAGTTGATAAAAACCACTGTAAGAAACTGGAGCCTACCCTGTACGTTTCCTTAATGTTGGATTCTTTGTAGGCAAATCATTTCTGAACAATTGGTTTGCAATGGGAGCCATGTGCCTTTGAGTTTCAGAGGAAGTAATATTTCATACTGATACTCCACAGTGTTAGTGTGTTCTTAAGTAACTGTGCAGTGGAACCTAAGCTTGCCAATTTACCACTTTTGTCTTAAAGCATTTCAACAGTTGCAACATTAAACTCCCCCCAGCTTTGCGCTCTTAAATCTGCTGTAGTGCAGTCTATATGTATGGTGGCGTTTCAGTTCTCAAGAGCTAATAACTCGTTTTGTAGATGCTGTAGATGGCAGGGAGGAAAAGCCTGCTGCTGCTGATGCCAGTGTCAAGCCATCCACTCAAGTTATAGCAGCAAGCATGTCTGCCTTCGATCCGCTGAAGAACCAGGACGAGATCAGCAAGAACGTCATGTCAGCGTTTAGTTTGACAGAGGATCAGGTGTCAGGTAAGGGTGTGGCCTATGTGAAGGAAAGCTAAACCTGTTCAGAATCAGTGGCTCAAATTTGGATTTATAACAAAGCACTTGTACTTTGGATGTATTAAGCTGTGTTCAAAACTTGCTGTGTTAAGGCATTGTAACTGTGTTTGCTAACTTCTGTATACAAAATGTGGAGATGTTGCTGTTGGTTTTAGCGTTGTGTTTTAGTTTGAAGTAGAAAATGGCTTAAATATTTTTTGGCTCTCCATGGCACATTTGGACATTTTCATGGCATGGTTATTTCACAAACCAGATATGGTTTGATGGTACTTGAAAAGTTGCAATAGGCTATCTGAACAAGTAAGCGAGAGAATATGAAGTACATCTAGCAGAAAATTTGAGCTAATTTTTGAAGGAGTGATTTTATCAGTGTCAGTTAATGTTTTAATCAGTGATATTTCAACATTTGTGTCCCCATAATTCTTCTGATGGAGTGAACTGACTTGATCGTGCTTTGAGCGTACAAAGAACTCAACAAAGGACCATTTAAGCGGGATATAAGAAATCCCATTTCTCAAGCTATAATCCTGCAGTTATATTTTTAAAGGCAAATCCAGAAGGAAGTAGATTTTATTAATTTCCCACCCTAATTAGAGTAACATGAAAATACACTTAGGGCTTGTTGGATGCATATTTGTATTGCATAAATTTAACATTGTTAAAATTGTGAGTGAATTGGCAGCAGTTCTAATACTTGTGCTGAACTTTTAAGTGTGTATTTGAAAGTTGTGTCTCATAGCACTTACATAGTTAAGAGCTGGAAGGATCCAGCTTTAAACTCCCTTGATTCTAACAAAATATTTAGCATTTAATTGTAATATATTATACTTGTTCACATGCATGTTTCAGAACTTCTCACTAATACAGAGAAAATCTGAATTCCCTGTTGCCATGCTGTCTTTGGGTGCCAGCTGGAATATTTCCTGAATTAGCAAAGCAGACAATTGCTTTTCTATTGAACCCTGTCTGGGAGTGTGATTAACACCTTCTTTGGAGGTTTTCCATTCACATGACATATGGCTGTTGGTAAAACACTTTGTTGACTGGCCCGTGTGGTTCACAGTGCAACACTAAATGCATTCAGATAGTTTCACACAGCCTTTTCCCCTTTGTCCAGATGAGAAAGAAAAGGTACATGAGTGCATGTCCTGTCCAAACAGCAAGTCTTGTGCACATGTGCCAGGTTAACACTTGAAGCTGTTGAAAGAATACGTTGTCATGAAGGGTTTTGTCGCACAAATGGGTCAGTTTCCTCGGAAGGATGAAATTTGGATGAAATCTCAGTGACCTAAAGATGGATGGAAAATTTCTCCCCCAAATATTTTCAAGCAAAGTTTAGATATGCAAATATATATTCAGTTTTAGTTTGGGTATGACACTCGTGCATAAATCTGTGGATAACAGGAAAAATCGTTAAAAACATTGCAAGGGAGTGGTGTTGAGTCAGACTTCTGTGTTCAGACTCTGCGTTCATTTCACATTCCACGCGTTGTTGCTGCTCTTGCAGGACCACCCAGTGCCCCCACAGAGGAGCGGTCGGGGACCCCGGACAGCATCGCCTCCTCCTCCTCGGCAGCCCATCCCCCGGGAGTGCAGGCACAGCAGCCTCCCTACCCCGGCACGCAGCCACAGACGGGGCAGGTGGAAGGTAAGCAGCAGCCTCGCTGCTCTTTGAGGTGTGACTGATGGTATCTGATTGTGGCTTCAATTTGTAGACCCAAAGTCGTTACCAAACGACAGATTCTTGCGTGCTGCTGGGCAGAACTTTTGTCCTCACGTGCTGTTCGGCTCAGAAACAGCAGGTGGAGCAGTGGCTCCATGTGGAAAGGGTAGGTGATGTAACATGAGAAGTTTCACAGGACTCTTTCCTGCTTGCATCCTTGCTCACTTTAACACAGATTTACATCCTCAGTGCTTTAAAGCCATCTGAAGGTCTTGGTTCGTATCATATATAGTGTATTGTGTTGAGCTTTCTCTCAGCTAACACTTTATTTGTTTACTGTGAATTAAAAATGCTCTTTACTCATCATTTCTATCTAACAGAATGGAGCCATTGTTTTGTTGTTTCTTTTTTATGTATGGCTTGGTGCTACTCAGGTTAAACCTTGTATCTTACATGCATGGTAGTTCTTGTGTAACTCCAAGAGCCTCAGATGGCTCTGTTTAAAGCCCAAGGTCTTAACTGTGATATTTAGGTCTGTTTGCACTATGCCCATGTATGCATTATTTGACTTCTCAAAATTAACCTATTCAGAGGTTTGCTACATTTGGTCATCCTTTTTCTGTTGCTATTTTCTAAGAGCACTGAGCCTTCAGACCTGCACAGTTTTGGATTTAACTGTCTGTGGAGTAACTTGCTTTGGTATTTCCTCCTGTGCATGAAGAATAATATAAAGCTGTTTCTGTGCTAGCGTAGGCACAAGTTGCAGCTCTCTCCTGCTTTTGGTACTCACATAATGCTGAGACACATATTAGAGGGTGGTCTCAGTATCCAGTCACTTGGATTGTCTTGCCTAAAGGGTATAAGTAATACTTTGATCGAGGAAGGTATTTGAGCAACTGGTAGTTACATATAAATTTAGGCAGGCATGAATACTGTTGGTTGCAGGGAAGCTTATGGAACACTTCTTTTGATGCTTCCAGCTTATTTGTTTTTAAATATAATTTATTTTTATTTCCCTAAGAATTAGTCAAGAGTTTTGACGTAGCAAGAGACATCTTTGCAGCTTAAAGATCCAGCTGTTTGCCACTTGAAAAAAGTGCAGAAAAGTTAATGTTCAAAAAATGCACTCTCAGCATCTGAACTTGCATTTTATGAATTCAGTCTTTAATACGGTAAGGTGTGAACTTTTATGTGTTGATGTTAAACTAGAACTGAAACAAAGAAGTGAAACACTTAAAAGCACTGCAGCACTAGGCTGGAATCCTGTGAGGCTGCTAACACCAGGGAAGGGGGTAAAGTACTTGTTTCCATATCTAGGCTCATATATCAGAGTAGATGTAGTGATTTTTCTAAACTTGGATCAAGGAAGTGTAATAATGCTTGCTTTTTTTTTTAACCACTGAACTATGTTACACCTTTGCCCAAGTCTTTTTTTTCACATAAAAGTGCAACAGTACTAATTGTAAAGGTTTTGGTCTGTTATTTATGTAGTTTTTATTATTTCTTCACTCTGTGGGTAAAATACGTGTATGATATATCAGTGCCCAGCCAGAGCTTTGAGTGGGTTTTGATGGTTCACTGCTTAAAAAACCAAAGCACCTCAAGTTGTGCTTCCACCACACACCTCCACGATATTTTGAAGATGCAAATGAAGTGGTGATGCCAGTCATGTGTCAGGCATTCTGGTACCTCAGGGATTATTTTTAAATGGTATTCTTTGCCAGTAAATGATGCTGTGATAATTGATTGGTTATTAGGTTGTAGTAATTTGTGAATACCAACTCACCTCACTTCTGTGTGCTGGTACTACTGAAGAGTTTGCCTCCTGTGGTAAATTTTAAGCATTCACTGGTATGAATTAAATCAGTACAACAAACGTGTTTCAGTACAGCCTTGTCTCTTGTTCTACCACTGCATTCAGTCCCTGAACACACACAAGAACCAGTTGTGTACAGAAGTGAATGCTTTTTTAGTCTTTGCTGAAATACATGCATAATCTCAGTCACATAAGCACTTCATGATCTTCTAGGGAAAAGAATGTTGTATTTACGTTTAATATATTTAAATGGTCTTTATTCTGCATCTGGCTAAAATGTCTTTTTCAGTGCACAGGAACAATGGTAAATGCTGGCAGATCCTTGACTGCAGTAAGCACTGCTAAGTACAAAACCAGACACCGATGCTGTAGCTCATCTAGTTTTCAGAGTAGAAATCCAGTGTGTGTGGGGGGGAAACTCTCTGAGGACCCATAGGATCCCTGAGTGCAATCAGGACTGTAAATTAAGAATGTTTTCTTGAACAACACCAGAACACCCCTCTATTCCTCACTATTGCTTCAACCCTGGCAAAGACAGCAAGCCTTCTCCGAAAGCTTTGGTAAAACTCCACACTCTTTCTTTCATATCCCATTACCTGAGCTTTCCAGCAGATGCCACTGTGGTCTGTCTCTGTGTTGTTAGCCTGTAGGTAATTATCCTGAGGCAGGCAGCTTGCTGGTTATTCTCTCAGAACTTGCCCATAACAACTGAGTTTAAGAAACAGAAAACATGCTTTCTGAGTTTCTAATTCTTAATTATCAAGCTAACAGGCTTAAATTGTCTTCAAGCCTTGTGTTTAGCACTCTCATCATCCCACAAGAATTGCACACTAAATAATATTTTCAGTGACTACACCAATATAAACTATTCTGAACGCCTTAGTGTGAATGTAAAGTACTGTTCCTTTCAGCTGAAAATAATGCAGGTAAAAGAAGAAATAAAGACTTATTTTAAAGCAGTGTGCACAGAAGTGTGTGAGGACTTGGAGCAGAGACGAGTTTTGTCTTGGTGCAGCTCAAAAATACAGTTTGCAGTCTATTTATACAGTCTGCTGATCTTTGCAGAATGAATAATAGTGCAGTAACACTTTATAATAGTAAAGTTTCCATGTCTGCTCCAGTTCAGCTAAGCTTTAGTTTTGGCAGTTAATTTTGTTCTTTCACTGTTCCTATTACTAAATTAAAAAGCAGCAGAAGCATAAAGCCTAAACAGGGCCCATAGGTTGTCTAAACAAATATTCTGTCTCTTTGGCCAAGAACTTGAAAACCATGAATTTAGGAAAAAGAAGCATTGACTTGGACTACCCAAGCTGAAGAATGTATGGTTGTGTTTTCCTTGGGGTGTTTACCCCTGGGTCTCTTAAGAAAACTTGGCGATGCTCGGAGATGGATGACTTATCTGGAAAATGTGGTCAGCATAAATAATGTACCACTCTGCTTACAGTACTTTGTTGCAGAAATGGTCTTAAAAACCTAATCTAAACAGACAATCTGAGGACATGTTTGACTTTCAAAGTGCTTCAATTTACAGTGTAAGTTCTGGAGCAGTTATGAAGATGTTTAAAGATTCCTGGTCTGTTACCCACCACAGCAGCGCTAACCAAGGTGCAAAGAAGCTCCTGGCATCCTCTGAAAATGTGGAGCAGTAAGCCTTACATACCAAATTAGAACTCTTTATTCTGTGGGAGATAGACCAACTCCTTTAGACTCCAGAGAGGCATGGTTCAGAAACTAAAATCTGTCCTTCGATTTCATTTGGAAATTAGGTGGAACACACATTCAAACTTCATTGCGTTGAGGTTTTTTTGAAAAAAGTTTTTCCTTGTGGGTTTGTTTCTGTGAGTTTGAACCAAGGATATTGTTGACTGTGTGTTTATGATACAGGTAGGGTACTGGGCTTCAATTAAACACGTTTTTAATCCATAGGTCAGATGTATCAGCAGTACCAACAGCCTGGTTACCCTGCCCAGCAGCCTCAGGCTCAGCCTCAGCAGCAGTACGGCGTGCAGTACCCAGGTAAGCAACTCTCTCAAACAGCACAGAATCACAGAATCAGTTCGGTTGGAAAAGACTTCTGACATCATCATCCAACCTTTGACCTAAAACAGTTCAGCTGTAGAACCTCTCCTGCTGTCCTGACCCTGCGAGTTTTGGTTCCTGACCCTGTTGCGGGCCAGGTCAGGGCGCTGAGCTGCCCAAGTGCCTGTGTTCCTTATGGGAAGTAGCACAATTCAAAATTCCTTAGTAAGAGAACACTGTAGTTGTCTGTTGTTGATACATAGTCAAAGTTCTGGTGTCTCAGTCCTACTTGACCAAACTTGCGACCAAAAGCAAACTTCCTTATCAATCATCAGAATGCCTGGTTAGAAAAGTGAGTCGCCTGAAGTATGAGCAGGCTTTAGGATTAACTTCTGCAGTTATGGGATTCTAGCAAGTAAGTGACTAAAACATCTCAACTGAGCTTCCTTAAATATCAGAGGTATCAAAAGGTGGCCTCTATTTCTTGGATCTAGAATGATCTCCAGGTACAAAATTCAATGGTGTTCAAAATTAATTGTAGTTGTCACTTAGTAAATCCTTGATATTATAAATACTGCAAATTTCAGAGAAACTTTGAAGTGCTAGGTATTTTTAGATTGTTGGTTTTACAGATACCTCAGGTAAAGAAAGGTACCAGTAGACTTCTAGCAGAAGAGTATTTCTGTGCAGGGATATGTCAAAAGCTGGCTTTTGTGTATACCCAAAATAAACTTGACTTCAGAACTTTTGGTTACTTCCTTTGGAGGCAACTGGCATCTCATAATGCATAGTCTACACTAGGAATTGTAATCCAGATGAAGTATAGGAATGAACCTGTAAGAGCAGATTCCATAACAAATTGCATGCTGCTTAATACTATTAGATAATGATACAAAACATTTACCGTTCCTTGTGCTAAAAACTTTCCTTAAACTAAACAAAAGACTCCCATTAAGTGACTCAGAGCCAATGTGACCTTTTCATGATGTGCAAGATATACAATGGGAGCACATCAGTTTTTATATAGATGAGAATATTTGCAGAGTTTATGGAGATGTTTAGCTTGGGTAAGAACCCTAGAACACTTGAACTAAAAGGTTTGTGCCTCAGCCCTTGTTCCTGTGCACTGTGTGAGAGCTGGTTGGTTTGCTTCTCTAAATGGTATTTTGTTCTCTGCAGATTTCTCACCCCCACATTTATAATTAGACAGTGACAGACTTGCTGAAGTCTAATTTCAGAAGAAGTAACAAGCCTGTTGGAAGTAGAAGAGTCTTATATGGCTTTCTTTAGGCTTAAAAACTGAGTGGGATAAAAAAAGGAGTTCTGATCTGCTTTCTAAGCATATCCTGCCATCATCTAATCCATTATTTTACTGGAGATGTTCCTGTGAAAGCTGTAGTGCAATGTGAGTTCTGCATTCTTGACATCATCAAGTAAGAATGAAATGCCACCAAAAACTGATCGGGGCACCTGTTTCTCATAACTTCTTTCACAGTCAACCTGATCTGTCAGAAACAGTATTTTTTGAGGACCTAGTGGCCACAGTGTTTGAAGATGTTCAGTTACAAGACTTCTTTTGTTTTGCTTTTGTTCCATGAGTATTGTCTCTTTTCAAACCAATGTCTCCCAAGAGCAAGATCCCTTCCCACTCTTAGAGGTCTACTAGGCACCAGTGTGGCTCTTTATACATGGTAGTAAAAATGGACCCATCAGAGGTTTGTCTCTCTCTTGAGTTAATTCTGATCCCAGTTTCAAGGTGAGTTTACTCCAGTGCATTCCTACCCTTGCTCTTTCTGTTTAGGGCTGTGCACCTTTAATAATTTGTGTGTCTGGTGTTTAATGCTGACAGGATTCCAGTCACTGGAGAGGTTTCATTGCAAGTAGCTGCAGGTGTGTTTCATGATGGATAAAAGTAGCTATTTCTTCATAAAAGGACTTTGTGCTATTTAAAAGTTTTCAAGAAGAGAAATTCTTTTTGGAAGCTGGTTTTATACAGAAAAATCAAGTTTGGGACATGTTTAAATGGAAGTTTTGTACTGTTCTGTTCTGTACAACCTTTTCATATTTAATGCTAAAGAACTGAAAACACCTAGGTGATTTAATCAGAGCTACAATATTAAACCCTGAGAGTATTTTCATGACAGTAATTTGGAGGTTTTATTTGGGAGAAAGGGTGCATTTTGCCTCATTCGCCACTGAAGACTTTATTTTTCATGTGATATGAAGTAAAAGACTACTTGTCTTTTTTTCTTTTTTTTTTTTGGTTGTTGTTTCTTGTCAGTCACTATTTTATCCTAACTGTTGTCAGTGTGCTGTGCTGCCACGGTAGTGCACCAAAACCCAGGCAATGTGCTTATGTGAAAGGCAGGAAGACTTGCAGCTCACTCTTGGCTTGCCTTTTCTTTGCTTACTGCATTGTTTTGCCTTTGTTACTGTAAACATTAAAAAAAAAAAGCCTTTCTGCAGGCACCCGCGGTTGTTTGCAGTCTCTCACCCCACCTTCCTCCTTGCCTTTCCAGCAGGCTACAGCCAGCCGCAGCCCCCGTCGCAGCAAGCCCAGCAGTTCCCGGCCTACAGCCAGGCGGCAGCCCCGGCCCCGGCCGCCGCCTTCCCGGGGCAGCCTCAGCAGCTGCCGGCGCAGCAGCCGCCGCAGTACCCGGCGGGCTCCTACCCCGCGCAGCCCTACACCACACAGGCCTCCCAGCCCGCTGCCTACAGCGGCTCCCAGGCGGCGCCGGGCACCTTCCAGCCGCGGCCCGGCTTCACCCCCCCGCCCGGCAGCACCATGACCCCCCCGCCCAGCGGGCCCAACCCCTACGCCCGCACCCGGCCGCCCTTCGGCCCCCAGGGCTACGCCCAGCCCGGGCCCGGCTACCGGTAAGGGGCTGCGCCTGAAGAGGAGCGAGCGGCTGACACTTGTGATTCCATCCCAACAGACTCCAGGAGAGTTAATTGAGATTCCAAAACTGTAATGAGGCAAAACTATAGCTGGTAATTAAATTTTGCCGGGGAAAGGGAAATGACCAAATCTTTCCTGCTTAAAATTGTATCTGCTTCCTAGTTTAATTTGGGGCTGGGTGGTTTTTGGGAAACACTACTTAAATGTCTGTAAAGTGATTGACATTCTAGTTTGCCTTGTCTGAAGGATATGAAGATACTAGTTGGAAGTTCAGCCCACTTACGGGGCTCGTTTTTACTAATACCATGATGTACTAAATTAGATTCATTCTGGAGGTAAAACTAGATATGATGTATTATAAATTGTAATGCTCACATGGAAAAAAACTAATAAAACCCCTGAATCTATCAAATGCCTGATCTTGATTTTAGAAGGCAGGTAATACTGAACAGGAAAACTAGTGTGCAGGCAGAGCGAACAGACTCAGTGGTACAGATCAGCAGTGCAGGTTTGTAGGAGGAGAGAGATTTCTAGGTGTGTAAATGGGGAACTGTTGTGGGTAGAAATGGCGTTCAGAGGCTACGTAGCACTAGGGGAGTTAGTGCTGTCTGCTGTTGTTAATTGCCAAGTAACCCTTTTACCAACTGAATAGAAACCAAGCCATAAAATCTTCAGGCCTCTTACCAATTTCACTTTAACAAGGGCTGGGGGAGAATTGGTTTATTACTTGAAATTTTAAGCCAAATATGTATCTTTAAAAAAGAACTCCTAAAAAGAAACAACTTTCCACAGATTCTTTGCCACCCAGAAGTACTTGGGAGTGCAATTCTAGTGACTCAATTTTGAGCCAAGAAAAAGGCGATCAAGGGCTGTAGCAAATTCAAGAGACCATATTACAGCGAAGGGCAAATCTCCCAGTTAATATTTTCCATCTTGCAGATTCTAGGAATACGTAAAACTAAGTAGGGAATGAAGAATGAACTGGAGCAAGCTGCTTGAACTCTCCTAAAGACAAATTAGAAAATGGAGTGAAAATATTCCTACCTTCGGCATCTTTAAATTGTGCTGTGCCCACGTAAGTGCTGCCCAGTAAGCTGTGGCTGTATCTCCTGTTCTGCTCTCCTCATTCCAAACACATCCTGTGTTCATCACACCGTTTAACAGAGGCCTATTACCAGGAACCAGCTGGTTCTCAACAACAGCATTTGCCACAGAAACTTGACCCTTGTTTTCATGTAAAACACTTAAGAAAAACACTTGATTAAAAAATACTTTATTAGGAGTACAGTGTACCTGCAATGTACTTTATAAGATATTTTCTGTAAATGACTACTATATATATCTCGGTGTTCCTGTTCATATTTCTTCAATACATTAGTAAGATAATGAATAACACCTTTAAAAAAACCTACATCTCTTTATTTAGTTTATAAATGTTCAAGCAGTACAACAAGTAGCTTTGGGAGAGGTTTTAATCAAAATAACTGTAAAGCAGTTTTAAAGTTCATTTATCACTATTTCCCCTTAGTTCCTAACGAAAAATGTTTTAAACTACAATTTTTCTTCTTAAATAAAATAAACCTGATGGTGCTGTTACAACTAGCTTATTTTTTCCCTCTTTCATTTCTCTTGCCAAGTCCCACTGTACGGTACATCCATTTGGCTTTTGAACCAGTAAGTCTCAGTCTCTGAAAACTACATTTTCATGAAAAGCCCCAGTGGTGGAGGCCAAATTCATTGTTTTATTCCATGTACATGTGTATCTGTCTGCTTTAATTAGAGCAAACCAAGCCTACCTGCCAGCCAGATCCGGCCCAGGGGCAGCAGCTCTAAGTCCGTGGTGACAGGCTGACCATGGCTTTTGCTGGAGCTGAACCATTTGAAAACAAACATGGAAAAAAAACACCCACTAACTTGATCATTTAAAGCTGCACATACAGTAACCCACCTCAGCATTTTGGCAGGAATATAAACTGTTTGTAAGGAGAAAGTGCTTCAAGTTTACTGGCTGCAGGATATTGAAAATTGTAGAATCTTTTCTATAATTTATGACTGGGAGACATTACAGATGGATCTGGACAGGTAGCTTATGGCACTTGCATGGAAGAAGACCAGTGAATATTTAAAAAATAAAACACATTGCATTCCATGACCAGCTTCTGCCATCTCTGTGCCTTAAACATTTATTACAACATTGTGATAAATAATATACACATCCTATCTTTTAAAATACCATATAAACCATACCTCCAGAATAGGGAGCCAGCTTCCCTATACATTATCCTACAACGTGTCCCTAGCCTGCTTGTGTGTTTTTTTATTTTTTAATCTAAAATTTGTAAAAGTGGATAACTACAGTAAGCAGCCTACGCTATTACACAATTAATGCAGTATTGGCATTACACTCGTATAAGCCCTAACACGTCAGCAAAGGCCGAGGTGCCAGGCACACCATAAGCATTGCTGTCCTTGAGCCTGCGCTGGGCAGTCGGGCAGGGCTGGCACGTGCTGGGCCTCTTCACCAACTTCATGTCACATCTACCACTTCCCAGGTATCGACGTCCCACACTCGTACCAGCGGACATAGTTAATTTGAGTCTCGCCGCCTATTTTTCCAAATTTGACAGGCTCCTGACGAACTGCCCTGAAAAATCCTGGAGCAGAAAACAAAAGAGTTTGCTTGAAACACTCAGTACCATGCTTTGACTTCCCTGTGAAATGTGTGTACAATTCAATTAGTGGCTCAACTAGTCAACTGTTAACCCGTCTGCCACAAGCAGGGCTGTTTGCTGCCCCTACATCCATTAGCTCTCTGGAATTTGTCCACCCAACTCAAAGCAGAAGTGCTTGGAATGGTGGCCAGTAGGAGAAGTGAAAATTGCTTTCTCTTGAGATCCTAGCACCTCCCCATGGCTAGTGCTGGCCAGTGCCCCCTCCATCCTCCCTCTGGATCTGCAAGCCGGATGCTGGTCTTTGTTGCAAAGTCACAATGACTAAATAGTTCCCACTGTAGTAGCTTGGATGCTGCAGTGAACTTCAACGAAAGTTGCCCTTTGGGGATAGTTCACACCATCTCTTGTTCCCCAAGTGAGAGATTGTACAACCTGCTCTCAGTCTGTTACCTTTGACAATGGTCATGGTCATGGTTCCCATTCAAATGATGCTAGGTTAAAAATTCAATTGAGCAATTAGGGCTGAATCCAACCTGATCATCAGAAATGCATGTGAGGCTGAAGCAGGTGCTGTACATCCAGGCGTGCGGACACACACACACACACACACACAATAATGATGTTCCACAACGGCTACACAACATCAGCCATGATTCCCTCAGAGCACTTCAAATCAAATACATGTAGTTAATTCAGAACTCAACTTGCTGCTGCCAGGGAGGAACTGAGCACCAATGGACAATTGGTCTATTCTTTCCTCTGTTCAGTTTATTTATTAGAAATACAAGTTAGAAAAGGTGGGATCTTCTTTTGTTTGCTTGTTTTGTTGTTTGTTTTTGCCGAAACGTGAATGTAGCTCATAAATTCATCAATTAAATCCTGTTACTGAAATTCAATTGCTTTTAAATGTCTTTTAAGCTGACGTAGCAAGCTTGTTGCATAAAATGTTTTTTAAATTATAAAATCTTTTAAAAAACATCTCAGTCTGGTAAAACACAGCGGTCTGCTGTCCTGGCAATACCTTTTCAAATGGGCAACGCTGCCAGGGAAAGGAAAAGCAAAGCCTCTTTAGAAAAAAACTCACAAAAGACATAACCAAACACCCTTCAGATTGTTCACCTACTTTGTTTTTTGGAAGAACTTGTGAAAGATTCAAGAACTTCACGTTCATCTCCCATCCCTACCTTGACGCATTTCTGGACTTCTGCAGGGTGTTTTATAAATGAAGCACAGGAATGTTTGGTCAACATGCTGATAGTGTACTGAAAACTGTTTTGCTGTGTTCCTCAGTAAAATATTCTATGACATGCTCAGCACGCACACGTGTACCAGTACAGCCCGTGTTCTTACCCCACAAGGGAACAGAACACCTCACACTGGCACTGCTGCCAAGCCCAAGGCAGGAGTTCAGCTGACAGAAGCACAAATATCTTGCGCTCCAGCCTCAGCAATGTGTGAAAAATAGCCATGTAGGTCACAGCTGTGTTTAGGATATCCAACTCCATGTCCACTTAGACCAGACTGGAATTTTGGGCACCCCGTTAAAACCAGTACACACAGAATTACTGCAGCATGAATTATATTTTCCAGTAATAACTTTTCAGCTTCTCATTAGCCCCAAACAAAGCTGTTTAATGCCCAACTGATGATTTACTGTGCTTTAAATCAACCTTCCTAGTTTGAACACAACACTTTATGCCTCTGCAAACTCAAATATGTCGTTGGGTTTAAATATGTAATACCAACTGTGAATAATCTGCTGTAATGTTTTAAACAGGAGAGAGGTTGTTTACTACCTAATAGAACCCGTCATAACTATCTTAATAAGTCATCATTCATCTTGAAAAACTTCTTGACCCTTTTCTGCTTGCAAAGACAGCAGTTCCTTTTCATCGCCTTCCCTCCCCAGCGGTGGGCATTGAATCCATGGACAAGAAAAAGAAACACAAAGGAATTGTCAAGATTTGCCGCAGAGACAGGCATAAGGAATTACCATCTTTGACTGGCAGATCTTCTTGCAGTCCTGTCCTTCCATCTAAGAATGAGTCTACAAATTGGCAATGATCTTCTCCATGGCCCCTCTGGTCTCCTATGTTATAAAATTTTCCTGAAAGCAAAGAAGCAGCAAGTTTAGTAAGGGCTATTTCCAAAAACCACTAGAGGCAATGGGCTGTGCTCTTTCCTCTGTGGGGGAGCCAAGGTGAACACTACAGCTCTTTCCCTCTCAGGACCCGTAGCTGTAATCTGAACATGACGCGCAGGTTCCAAGTGCTCATGGCTATGGACAAAAATGCCCAGCTCCTGGCCAAAATCTATGCCTGGACCTAATTTTTCCCCCTCCTTACATTTCATACAGTAAGTGAAATTCAGTTGCTACCTAGAACCTTAGTCTGATTTTATAAAGAAGTTTTCCTAGTGATTTGAATGGAAGGCAGGTCTGGTTCCCTGTCAGAAAGCCCCCAAAACCTTCAAAGATATTTTTGGAGGCCACCTCCTAACACAGCCTGTTTTATAAATCATTGTATTTTTACAACACGTATGTGTATGTGATATCCTTTAACATATAGATGACCTTGGAAAGTAACTGCAGGGCATGAAGTGTGTCCTATGTATTTGTTTGCAGGATTGCTTAACAGGACACTTGACTGTAACTGAGTAAATACAAGGTCTCAAGTGCCCCATGCAGTGTGTGCTGATGTTACGGACTGTCCTTACCCTGTTAACTAGAGGAGTCACATTGAAGGAGTTTTGACAGATGTTTTTACTTACTGATTTGATTTACAACACATTAGTAAAATCTAGTTCAGAAGATGTAGGAGAGCATGCTGCATTCTCTTCTCATGCCTTGGCCAGAAGCATTTGTAGGTAAACTTAACGTTCCTTCTAAACTTCTTTCACAGCACTCAGTTCTTAATATGTTCAACCTTTGGCTGTGAGGTTGAAAGGAGAGGTGAGAGCATTTAGAAGTAGGCTCAGCACTCTAGGCAAAAAGTCCAGTTACTGGGGTGTCCTGTAGCCTTGAATCTGTGCCAGTCTGGCCATTTGAGAGATGGTGAGGCGGCTTATAATGCTGCTCCCAAAGTGCAATTAATAAAAGAGCAGCCTATCGATAAATTCTTCCTCATGTTTTTGCGATCTGAGCAACACTTTGCCAAAAATTCTCACCTCCAGTTGATGACCTCTGTGCATGCAGTTCTTCTCTAACTTCACAAAATTATTTATTACTATCTAGCTTTGGCTGCAGGCGTGTTTTTTCCATAGGAGAACTGGTCAGAGGGAGTTCCTTTCAGCAATTTTTTGGTCTGAAATTAAGAACATTCAGGCTGCCCAAAAAGGCATTTTTTTTTCCATGGCTGTTGAAGGTCACACATAGAATTTATTTTTCTCTCCCCTCAATAAATACTTATTTTTAGGTGGCCTGCTTTTCTGGAACGCCTACAGTGACTGCTCTGGAGGACTGTTAAATGAGGTCAGCAGAAGATGCCGGTTTATAGAACAGTCCTGGCATGTGTAATGGAGATTAGTTTTTCTTCATAAGAGACAGAATAAACTAGATATTTTTATGGCTAACACCAGAACACTAATTTTCAAATACACACACACTCTTCTGGCCCACAGTTTAACCTGTGCATGACTCAAACAACTGCTATACATTAATTAGACGCATTCTCACTGACTATTACATTCTTACTGCCCGATTATTACCATAATAAAAGAACACATTTAAACATTTAGCTAACAAATGACTGGTTTTTCTATTTTGGGGATAACAATTCCAGCATAAAGTAAATTTCTTTCCCCAGTGTTCCCTTATGGGCGGTCTTAAAAAAGTTAGGTACCATCTTTGTTGCATACATTATGAATTCTGCAGCACTGGAAGTATAAATCCATGCTAAAAACCATCGTGCAAACAGACAGTAATTGTACAATGCACCCAAATTTCAGGGTAATTGGACTGCTTCAACAGCAAAGCTTTGGAAGGTAATTTCAGTGTACAGTGGAACTCGGACCTCAGCACAGCCCTTCAGTACTGGCACATGTTTTCCAGCTGGCTGGTGCTTGCAAGGACACTTCCGATGGCCTCAGGGGCACTATGAGGTGAGAGGTGTGACAGTGAAACACATCAGAACAGAGTTTGGCTTCAAACGGGAAAATTTCTCTCTCACACACAGAGGCGTCACTCAGCAAACGGGGGAAAAGCAGCTTTCCCTCTACATAAATATTTCAGTGCTTTCAAATATTGTGACAACTGGTCAGCTCTGGTTGTGACAATTCAAGTGCAAGAACTGGGCTTAGCGAGTGTAATGAATACAGTGTGTCTGCCTCATCTTTTTCCAGAGAGGTTAAACCACCAGTCTTCCAGCAAGAGCAAAAACAATCTAGTGAAAATAGGAAAATGGGCTCCTGATACTAAACTTTTAAGATTGGAGTAGCTTTCACTGCCGTGCTAATTCATTTGATTTAGGGCTGAAGTCTAGTCCTGCTAGATTAGCATTGCTATTTCCTCTACTGGCTGGTTTTGGGATATATCATGCCTCATTGCCAGTGCTTGTCATTTGATCACAGCTGGTTATTACAGCAACAGTTGAATGAATGATACCTCTGTTCAAAACAGACTCTTGTTCAAATAATTGCTACAATATCGTTTACATATGAAGTATTGTACTTACTGTTAACGACAAGACTTTCTTTCCTTCCTTGTCCGCTCATTGGAAAATGGAGCTGGGTGCAAGGCAGGGAAGCTTAAAAAATTATATCAACATGGGCTGCCCTACACTCCCCTCCACTTTTATTTCCATATTCCTTCACACAATGATCAAAGTCCTCCTGTGAGATGCTGAAATTGCCTGGAATGGGCGACTTTAGGTTATGAAAGTAGATTCATCCCAGCCAGAGTATCTCCTGGTTAATTTGATCCAATGTGTGGAACACGCTTGCCTAATTTGCACTCAAAAGACATTTCCCACACGTGGTTGTATGATACTCTTTCTGCCCTGGATGCCATGCTAATGCCATTGTCATAAAGCTGCCCATGATAAAGACCTCATACAGAAGAAAGCCAGGAGCTTGGTTTGGATTGTTAGAAGTTAACATATTTCTAAATATGGTACATATAGCTTGTACAATCTACATGAGACACAAAGATAACTAACAGAAAAACACTGTTTACAGGCTGTTGTTGGAGCTTACACACAGCATGTGTCACTTGATTCAGGTCTTAAATACATCACGCTCTATTGACCTTAAGATGCTAAACAAAACTTGAGAAGATAAGGCCAGGAGGCTGCTCTCAATAATAAAATGTAATATAAGGGAAAACAAAAAAGCGGGAGAGGAACATTTTAAACAAAAAAGTCCAAGCAAGTGAGTAAAACCACTTGACTAGAGTTGAAGTCATGAATTTATAAGCCTCCCAGTAATGATGCAACCAGATGTTTACCAAAAGGGATGGGAATGACAAGTCTAATCCGGGTCTAAAATTAGGTCCTGATCCTCCAATTAATAATTATTCCAGGCTACCCTTTAAATAAAATTTGGCACCTTTACAGCATATGCTATTCACTATGATCTTTATCTATTTTCTGTATGACCCCCAGTATACCAGTAAGTACTTAAAATCAGATGATCACCACAGAGGAGTAAGTCTTGAGTCTGAAAATTCAGTATCAAACACATTAATGATTACTAGATATAAGTAGATTACTGTTTATAGTTAATCTGTCAACAGAATAAATTGAACATACTTGATCACACTTCGGGAAAGTCATCTTGTTAAACCTTTTCATTCTGGAACCACGGTATCTTTCAGGAGTATATAATGTGGATGACACTGATTTGAATGTCTCTTACCTGTAAGTGAATCACTGAGGTATATCTTGTATCTCAAAGAATTGCACAGCTGCACACCAACAAACTTCTTATACCAAGTCCTCTTGACATATTGTTTGCCTTTGCATTCTGAATATGTGTCTGAATTGAATGGGATTTCAGTCCAGATAGCATCTTTTCCCACTGCAAGAGAGGAAAAAAAGTGGCTAAAGGATGATGCTGTATAATTATGTGCAACAAATATATTCCAGTAACTAGAATTAGAAACATGAAAGATATTTCAGGTAAGCACCAAAGGTTGCAGATAAGACTGATGCAGTGAACTCCTCCTGCTCTCCCGTAGTGCTAGTTTGGAATAAGGTCATTCCAGGACCTTGTTAGGGAGACAGTGCTTGTGTTTTGGTAAAACTCATTTACAGAATGTGTGATACAGTGACTATTTTTCAGTGTGTTGAAGCCAAGACACTCCACTTGCAGCAAACTGTATGGGATTTAACAAAAATACATATAAAAATTAAGTGGCATTAATTATGTGGAAAGAAATGGCATCTCAGTACTTGTCAAAGGGATGTCCATTGCAAATGGTAAAAGCTGCCCAATTTGCTCTTCTTCAAAAGGTCAGTCCACCTCCCACCAAAGACAGCAAGAAGTGGCCTAGAGCAGAGCTAGAGCCAGCCTTCTGAAGCAGAATTTTGTTCTAAAACACAATGACAGATCAATAGAATTCTCTGAGTTGTGCTCTGTTAACTCACTTAAGAAGTGTGGAGTAGCTTATTCATTTTACAGAGCTTTCTTTGCTTTAATGACAAGGCCGAGAAAATACGAGGCTGTCCTTGGCTCACTTGTGTACCTTGGTTCGAAGCCATCCCAGCTGCCATGGGGAGCTCCA
The DNA here is from genome assembly GCA_013399895.1 of Serilophus lunatus. Lineage (NCBI taxonomy): Eukaryota > Metazoa > Chordata > Aves > Passeriformes > Eurylaimidae > Serilophus > Serilophus lunatus. The sequence goes on along the minus strand of VXBA01000678.1, from coordinate 141,483 downwards.
CATCACACTGATTATGTTCTGCTCAGGTAAACAAGTAGCCTGGCATGAATTCCTTCCCAGGAGTATGGGTGGGAGGAGCGAAATCATGTGTGAATGCTGTTTGATTCCATAACTCATTTAATTGATGCAGTACAGCCACCCTCCTCATAAAGATATGCTGTCTCAAATTCTGAACAAATTCTTGATCATATACATATACAAAAAAAAGGCTTACTTGAAATTGGCTCACTCACTCTTGGATCCGCTGGGGGAAGAAAACAAACATTCAATCAGAACACTGTGAAAAGGAACATTCCCAATATTTCAGTGGAAAAGCATTGGTAAGTGATTTTTTTACAGCTGACATAAGCTGTAATTTGTGAAACAGAGAGTTTTGGAAGAAAAGTTAACATTTGTATTAAATTAAATGAAATAAATTTTTAATGTGAAGCTCCAATATCAATGAGTTTTTAAAAATTTTACTTATGGGACAACACCAGCCAAACAGAGTTCTAATGAAAACAACGGTTTAAACCTGTAACAGGCAAAACCCAATTATACTGCATCTTATTGAAATTTCAATTTCAAAATCTAAATAATAAACATCTGTAATACTTGCCACAGAAAACTTGGCCCAGTATGGGAGAAATGGATGTGTGCAATCAACAAAAAACTGAATGCTTAATTTGTCCAAGCCAAATAGGAGACAGAATATAAGCCTTGTCATTCATGAAAACTGCACCTGGCATAAACTTTTTTTTTCAGTTTTAGCAATCTAGGATTACAAAGAGTGTATTCAGAGTTTTTAAATATGTGTGGCATAATCTGAACTTCTCCCTGAGTAATCCCTTGCTCAGCCAAAACTCTCATCTGTCAGTGACAGCACCAGGTGACAACTATTATATTATTACATCTGGTTCAAAACACAGATTGAGAAAGTTCTTTTAAAAAAGATAAACCCATTTATCCATTTTGTATTTTATGTGGTCCATAAGTGCTATCAAGTAATAAACACTTCTACACAAAAGATTGTATTTTTCTTGCCTAAAGTCAACAAGACAGTTGTAGTTAGCTTCAAGGGGAACAAGAAAAAGGAAACCAAAGGCATACTCTGATTCTCACCTCTGAGTCAGATAGGACTTGACTTAGGAACCAACCAAGGGCCAAAACAGGCTTGTATACACCTCTTTAACAGTTTCATAGGACAGTAAACAGGATGGAAGGTGATGTACTGGGACACTGACTTTTCCCAACTGCTATTTCTCAACCACTATTTCAGCCAAACAACATCGCTCTTACACAGCAGCTTTATTGATCAGGTAGCAAAAGTGCCTATGAACACACCAGCCCAAAGAAAAACCTTATGTTCCCCATCCAGAAGTCATTAATGAGCTGGATAGATGCAAAAAGGTCAGCAATATAAATCTTACATGACTGAGCCCTCTCTAATGATAAAGTTATTTTCTTTGTAAGGAACACTAGACAAACCCTCTATATTCCTCTTTTTTTGCTCTTGCAATCTGGCCATTTTACATCCTCACACAATGTAGTCCTAATCCCAGGCTGACCCCCAGGCACTACTTTGCTCAGGTGTAAGAAGCCAATCAGGAGACAGTAAAGAACAAGACTGAATATACAAAATTAAGTGAGAGAGCCTTTCATACATGCCACAAACATGGATACTAAAGCCATTGTAAATAGTGGCCTGATCTTTGGAAGTTCTTACCTGATTCAGTACTAAATGCCACAACATTGCTACTTGGACCTTCACCAAGAGGGTTCCTAGGTTTCACGTGGAATTCATAACTGAGGATAAAATAGAAGAGATGAAAATTTTGCAAACCAAGCATACTCCCACAGTCTGGAGCAAGCAAGTAGCACACACCTTGGTGTTACTTGCCTTCTGGAGAACATTAAAAAGGCCTTGAAAACACTGAGACATTTTTTGTCCTGACTGCATAAGACTTCTCTGAACATGCAATTAAATGGTTCTTTTAATAATTCTTTGCACACGTACTATTAATGTTTGATGTAGTGCACCACTGGATTAAGTCTGTCTCCTTTCTCATAGCAGTTTCAGTTTTGGAAAAGGGAGCAAGGTCAGATGAGGTCTGAAGCAGCCTGATAAACAGAGACTGAGCAAGGCTTGATGCTATTTATTTGCACCTCTTGTTTCTGAAGAACACAAACATCCAATTCAATGCTTCTCGGGCCCTCCAACAGTGACAAACAGGGCCAGTAGTGGAACACGGGGCATGTCTTCCAAGACAGGAGCATAGCCAAGGCAAAAGTCCAATCGCTTAAATATATATTAATAGTAAATATATGAAGCAATGTCAAGATACTGCACAGAGTCTCTTTCTTATGTTTTTATAATAATGTTGCACAGCACTGATCTGCACTGTAATTATCTTATGATCTCTTTTCATCACTGCTGTGTTGGGAACCCAACACAAGGCTATGAAAACAGAGCAAGATCGAATTAAAAATCCAAGCCATTGTCTCCTTCTTAAACCTCTCCCACCTCTCAATACTTTATTGATAGCGATGGACAGGCAAGACAAAGTGATTTCTAACTCTGCAGCAGCTCAGCTGAGGCATACACCCAGTCAACAGCACCTGCTTCATGCCTTCCCCACTGGCTGCAAGTGCCCTACACAGACTGTGTGCATGCATGGTGAATCTCTCCTAACAGAACACCTTTTTGTCAGTGAGAGACATCCACAGGACCTGAGTCAAAAGGTCTGTAGGCCTGGAAAATGGGCCCTAACTTAGAGACTAAACACAGAACAAATGAAAGTCCCAGAAGTGGGCAATTAAACATCCAGCTCTTGACTCATAAAGGATCATTTACCAATGATAATTTAGGTAGCTCGTGACTATAACATAGCATTGTAATGTATTGCTGGAATTGTTTCCAAACAGCAATTTTCTAAAGAAAAAAACACCCCATACCACACTCTGAACAGTTGGAAATTTGTAAACTCCATTTGCAAGTCCCCATAAGAATAATTCAATCCAAACTTTGGATTACCTCTCGTTGTTTCTTGGCTCCTGCAAAACCTGAGCAGTTCACTAATTAATCTCAGTGGACTATTCATGCAATACCAAGCAACTGTTTTCCATCCACAGTACTTCTAAGACAATATTTAACTTTAAAATTGCTCACTTAAGCAATCACCTTTATTTCTAGGGTTTTCTTTCCTTTTTAAGGAAAATACCTACAAAGACTGGTATGCTGAACAGATGCATCGTGGAAATTCAGGGGTATTTCTAAGAAAAACATGGGCTTGGTTTGAGCTTAAAAGTCTATTTAGAGTAACCGTAAGATTTATTCAAACATGCTGCAAGACAATTTTGAGCTACTCATATTAATTAATTTAATAAATTCATAAATATTTCATTATCAACTTGAAATTGTTTAAACAAAGACATGCTTTTAAAAATTGGATCCGAGCAATTAATATTCACATTGTGCATGTGGTACAGTAACTTTTTTGGTGAAGAGGTGTTCTTATCTGGTAAGTAAGGTCATAATAGAGAGAGCTGTAGTAAAGCAGTTGGAGATTCCTTCTGAAGAATCACTGCAGTATAAAAAGATTTGCTAATACATTAGGTGTTCTAAAGTAATAGCTAGAAGATACATAAATGTACAAATTAATCCACACCTAGAGATAAAAGTCTCCAAAGAAGTTTTCCTGTTTCTTTCACAGCAGAAGAGCCTTATCTAAAGGTATTATTGTAATTGTGATCATCAATGTGGCATGTTCTACTGTAGGCAGTTTATGGTTTGACTTTATGAATAATAATAGCCTGGTTCTGTCTCTTTGTATGTATTTTGCTGATTTTTGAACAAATATATTGTTCTCAAGAGCTGATATGCCCTATTTTGGGCTACATCAAGCAACATTCTTCATAGGAATCAGTCCTGTTCCCAAAACACTTCAGTCAATGAACTTCAGCTGATCAATTCTCTAACTCCATGAAAACACAAAAACAAGAACTGAAGATTATCTTCCAAGCAATGTTTTTCAAATTGTGGTTTAGGGATCACTAGATTGTCTGCAAAAGATGAAACCACAGCTGGGAAAATGACAGCTAAAATCAACCCATAGAGATCTTGGCTCACATAAAGATATAAAAAAAATTTGAGAAAAGGAAAATAATAAAAAAATGTCCAAAGTTTAACTGAATCAGTTGGGGAAGCCTCCTGTTAATAATATTGAAGAAAAAAATTTTAAAACTAAATTATATACAATTCTACAGTTTTGTGGTATGTATTTTTTCGAGCATCGCAGGTCCTTTCATCTGCCAACTTTAATCCTGAAACAATAACAGTGGCTTCAACTGGTCAAGAACAACAACAAACACTTTTGGAGATGAAGAGAAGTAATTAGACTGAAAATTGAAAGGGAGGGAAAGGAAAAGTTAGACTGAGATTATGGTATGATAGAGTTTGTGTATCTAACTGCAATTTTAAAGTCATGGTGTGCTTCTTTTAATAGAAAACCATTTAAAGTCTCCCTTTTTTTGTGCCAGGTGAAAGATCTGAAAAATATAAATAAAATGGTGAAAAAGAGTACCATCTGAAGTCTTGTATACGCCTACACAAAACACAAGAGAAGGGGAAAAATGCTTCGAGATTCAATAAGTGTGTATGGCAAAATTAATAAAAGAAATTGGAAAGCTATGGAATGATGATTCCATGTCCCTTGCTTAGCCAGACTTATTAATGAGAAACTGGAGTCTATATTCCATCTTTATATCTGTGTGCCTATTATACCAAAAACTCTGCTACCCTATATAAGCAGCATCATTAATGTATCACACCTCTAACAACTCCAAAACTGCTGTTCTACAAATTTAGGAGATCAGGCCTCCCAAATCCCCCCAAACCATGTGAGACAATAAAAGTCCTTGTGCAGATTAACTGGACTTGACTTACAGTAATTACTATGTGGAGTGTATTTTTCCACCATAGGAAATCGCTATACCACATGGAACTTTGGCAAATACAGCTGCTCTTGCATTTTTCAGATCATGAAAAAGGAGAAGATTTAAGATTGCAGAACTGAAAATAGGTGAAGAGAGATTTTCACCATAATAGGAGAACTAGAGCAGCTGAGTACACTCGTGGGACTTCTGGTCAATTGCTGGAGAGATGCTGGTGTTAGATGACAGTCATGCAGAACTGTCAATGTGTACAGAACTCTGTCTCTGCAAAGTGTACTTGGATAGCAGTGTGATCAGACATAGCAAAGGAGACAAGAACGAAAAAAGAGAAAGAAAAATGTTCTAAGCTTGTTTGAGGAGTCTTTCTACTAGTCAGGTTGGAAAAAAGACAGAGAAATAGGAAATAGCCATGAACTCTGACATCAACAGCAATTTAGTACAAAAATCTGTCATTTTTTAATAATGAGTACGAAAACCTCTAGCATTTTTCTGCCACTTTCTGCATTTTCCTATGTTGCAGCTTTCACTGTAGTTCACATCTCTGGACCTTTGCTGTTAACAAAAACTAGGCTCTGCACTTGTAGAGGGTTTTTTTCTTATATGTAATTAGCACATTTTTGATGCTAACTGCAATATGAAACAATAATAGAAAATAGTGATAACAGCATGAGCAGGCAGCTATAAATTATTGTGCATAAGTATACAAAAAGCCTATTCAGTAGAGGGTTGAGGACTTACTTGGTATGGCCTTTGAGTAAATTACAGTAAAATTATCTTTTTTTTTGTTTTGTTTCATAAATTTTGTGAGACATATGAGAAAACTTTCAAAGGAAATCATGAACACATACTATAAAACAGTTTGGTACATCCATATATCCTGCACATTTCGTATTTACTTCAAGGCTTTGTTTGCTTGGTAAGTTTTGGGTTTTGTTTTCCTGGAGACCTTGGATTTCCTATATTTTTTAAATATTTCCTGTTTTTTATATTCCTCGAGAGACCAAGACTGGAAAGATGCTTTGCCTTAGGACACAATCTAACCTGAAAGTCCAAAAGAGACCATAAACAATATTTCTAAAAGGAGAAAAGTATATTTGAAATCACCAAACTACTTAGTGAGCAAGGATGAGTCCCTAAAGAGAAGTATTACAAAGCCATGGAATACAAACATCAGAGTTTGCTTTTTCTTATTAATACCCTTCATCTATTAATAATCTACATGAGCAGGTTGGCCTCTAATGGCTACCTGCACTTCTCCAGAGCTATTTAGCACATCTCTGACTGCAGTCTTAATATTTTACTTTACTATCTTCCAATTATTGCCATCACAAACATGCATGAGAACTAGTTTCAGCAATAGTCAGACATTTTTGAAGGCTTGTATAGAAATTAGTGCTGTAAAACTTCCTGAACACTATGGTCTGTTTGATAAACTTAATTGTACTTAAAAAACTCCACTAGAATGAAAGAGAAAATGTACACCTACTAAAAAGTATGTTTCTAGATAGGGCAGGGATACAGAACTAAGAACTACGAATTTTGGCTGAGAAACCAGCAGAAATAACAGAAAACCTCAAAATGATACTACATCAAATGACTGGAAGACTTAAAAGAATAAATCAATTTTAAAGAAGTTAGAAAATACCAAAGCCAGTAAAAAAAAAAAAACCCAACCAAAAAACTCCCAAACAGACCAAACAATAAAAACCTCCCCACAAACCTTCCCTCCAAAAAAAACCCCCAAACCCAACCCCCAAACCTTAAAAATCCTTTGGAAATGGGAAAAACGAAATTGGAAGAAACCTCCCACACATCTGCATTTAATATTCTAGGCTAGGAAATGTCAATTAACTGACCCCTGCAGGTCTGTGAAACTAATTTTACATAGGGGAATATGCAGATAAGCACCATCAATACTACACAGGAGATGGAGTGAAGACCACAAAAATCACGACCCCAGTTCTAGTTCAGGCTCTCAAGGTTTGTTACAAACAAGCAGCTCAGGGAGAGAGATACTGAAAATTGCGGATAATGACCTTATCTTGACTCATATATGGGAGACCTTGGTTGACTATTATCATAGGAGAAGTTACACCAATACTTTCTTTTTAGGGGCAGTTTTAATCTAAACCAAAGAAAGAACACAGAATCCTGAGTACACCAATAAAACTAGGAGTTCCAGTGTGAGCAGCCTTGTAAGGACGCTCAAAAACAAGACCTGTATGGCAAGTTAGATGGAATATTACAGGTCTCACTCCTCAAATGACTGCGTGGGAGCTGGACTGTAATTACTTTGGCCAAAACAATCAGTCTTGTACTTTGACTGTTTTCCAAGTGGAATAAACAGAGCATTTCTCAAAAAACAAGCACCTGTGACAGTCTCCTCAGTATTAAAATTGCAGAATTTCCATGTGGAGGATGAAAAATTATTAGTTCATACTAGTGCATTAGTTTCTCTCATGTTTCTTTGCTAAGAAAGGAATGATACCTGCATTAACATACTAAGCCACCTCAGCCTGCATTAAAGAAACAGGAGGAAACAGATTTACAAGATCAGAAACTACCCCTAAAATACAATCTTAAAATAATTTATGTTGGAAGAGACCTATGAAGGTGATGTGGTCCAGGCCCCTTTTCATGACAGGGCTGACTTAATAGCTACTTTAAGCCTAGGGTTGATCACGAAGTACAGTAGTTACAGACACTCACTGCTTGAACAACAGAGCAAAAACTGAATAGCTCAGTACTTGGTTCAAACTAACGAGGTGAAAAGAAATAGATGGAATTTGGCTGTTTCACTCATTTCACTAATTGCAGAATAATGATGTCAAAACCTGTAGAAAATTTGGGTTGTTTGAGTGTAATACTGTTAAGGGAACTGGGTGAAATATAACCTGAATCTACCCTAAAATGCCTGGAAATAATGTAGATAGTATCAAAAGCTAACTACAGTACAAAATCATAATCAACAGCTGTGAATATGTGATTATTAGATCACAGAAGCACATCTATAATGGAAATGTTTAAGCAGAAGACATTTATAAAACAAGAGAAAGTTTTCTTCTGGTACTACTTATATCCAATTAGCTATCTGTATAAGAAGGTAAAGGTTGCAATCAAAAGCAAACTATGTGATGAAATTAAATAGGATACTAAACTGAACACAGACAGTAGCTTAGTGCCAGGAAGAGTACCAGTCTCAAGATCTCTGACCAATCAAATAATGGATTTTAAGATTTGAATTTTGCAGGTTACTTAAACTGTCAGAAATCTTCTAAGATGTAATAGTGAAGTCCTGTAATCATCGTATTTGGCAAGTCTGTAGGTGAAAAAGATGAGTGTCCTATAAGGAAAAACCCTTTACATTAATGTGATGTGGTCAACTGTCAGGAATGCCCTAGTGTGGGAAAAATGGCATGGATATGATACGTCTTTCCTATGGATCTCAGCACTCCAACTAAGTCACATTGAACAGAAGCCTTTAAAACCTTTCTGTTTTAAAAAACTCATCATTTGCATTGGAAAGCAGCTTATTTTGCTCCATATTTATTTAAAGGGTATATATCCTCACAGTTAAAAGATTTTCAAATCATTATTTTACTCTCATCTCAGAGTATCAGTGTCTTGCAGTCAAGTCACTAAGAAACATAAAGCTGACATACATAAGACAGAAAGATGACAAACTGCCATAATATATACAATTTTATTTGTTTAAAAGTAAGCTTCATAAGTTATTGTATGCCTATGAAAGTCCGTTTTCATTTCCATATTACCATTCTATGAGTCTGTTAAAACTAAGTACTTGATAACTGTAGTCGAAGTCAGAACTTCTTTGTGAGCCAGTGCATTTTTTCTGGATGTAGTCACATTTCAGACAGCTAAGTGGACACGCAGAATATTAAATGATAATCCTCATCCCATTTAACTTCTATGTTTGGATTTACTGACAGCTACAGTCTCATATGCAATTTTTGATGACAGACTGTAAGAGTCTCTCATTGTTGCCTTCTTAACACTGTCCAAATTCCTCAAATATTCATCAGCTTCTAATCTTTAAAAGCTGCCTTGTCAAAAGGCCAGCTTGAGGGAAGAAGGGTGTCTGGCTTGCTGCAGAGCTTCCCAGAGGTGTAGCAGTATGACCTATTTGAATGAAGAATGCAAAAGAGAAAAGCAAACAAATAGCATGACCTGGCAGGCTCAGATGCACCCAGTTTTTCCCTGCTGCTTGTTCTTCCCCCTTCACACTGAAAATGTTTTCTTGCTTCTCTCCAGCTGGATGTGGGCAATTAACTCTTTAGCATCTGGGCCAGGTACTAACATATCCTACCTGATTTATCTCAACAAGATGATAGTCCTTGGCCAATGTGTCTGCAGACCTTCTGCACACTTCCTCAGGAGCATACATCTGGAGAATTAGAGGCTTGAACTGACTCACTGCTATAGAGTCCTTCTGGTTTAAATTTAGCCATGAAGACTGAGGTATCACATTCACAAACTTTTTCTTTTCTTCTTTTCTTTTCTTTTCTTTTCTTTTCTTTTCTTTTCTTTTCTTTTCTTTTCTTTTCTTTTCTTTTCTTTTCTTTGCTTTGCTTTGCTTTGCTTTGCTTTGCTTTGCTTTGCTTTGCTTTCCTTTCCTTTCCTTTCCTTTCCTTTCCTTTCTTTTCTTTTCCTTTCTTTTCTTTTCTTTTCTTTTCTTTTCTTTTCTTTTCTTTTCTTTTCTTTTCTTTTCTTTTCTTTTCTTTTCTTTTCTTTTCTTTTCTTTTCTTTTCTTTTCTTTTCTTTTCTTTTCTTTCAGGCTTACATCTGTCCTGAACTGTGCTAGCTCTCAATTCTGGACCTTCAGAGCAGCATAGAGGATTTTACAGTCTCACTGATAGCTTCAGGAAAGCTGGAAAAAATAGCTTTCAAATGTAGCTTGTCAGTTTCTCCAAAGTATTTCAAGGCCAAGAGGTTCTTCCCAGTTAATCCACCTTTGCTACTGAGCATCTCTCTTTCCATATGCTTGTTTGTGGTTTTGTAAATGTCAATCACTTGCAAGAGGGATTTCTATTTCTCTTCCAAGTTTCTTTTCCAGCTCTACATCTTCTACAGCTTGTTCCTTTAAGGCTAGCTATGGAAAAGTCTCGTTCCCTGTCTTAATGTATTACTTGCTGATTTCTTTAGACATTTTAGGGACTCGATTAATTTGTTGTGCTGTGTTTAATTGTCTTTCTTCCTCTTGTTTTCAGTCAGTTTTGTCCACATGTCCATTTTCTTTATCTAGAGAACAGTCAGCTTCTGACAGACAGGAGACTATTATGGACACATGACGTTCCTTGCAGAACTGATACTATCTACATGATGCCAGCTGTCTTAATCACTTTCTTATTTTCCCTGAATTTAGTGTGCCAGCAAGACTGGATTCAGATGGTAACAGTAACTTCTTGTGTGCTTCTGCCAAAACTCTCAAGGTGTCCTCGAAATGAGGAAACGCTTTTTGTTTGGAGTGGGAGTTTAACTGAACAATTGAACAAAGCTGCTCCTTTAATCCTGTGAGACTTGGAGGACATGCACCACTGCAATTTATATGAAAGGTTTTTGATTCTGGGTAATGGCCTCCTGAATCCAGAAAGACTTTTAATGTCTTTCCCTTTTGAGGTTAGGGTTGGAGAATAATAGGCACTCCCTCACCAGGACTCCATCAGATCCTTGTAATGAAATCCAAACTACAAAAGACATCTGTACACCATGGCCTTTGGCCTGCTCTTGCGTACCAAAACCTGAAAGTCTTCTCCCAGGATTGACAGAGCTGTTAATAAGTCTCATGCCTTCCTTGTGACCTTTCCAATGGTTCTAGCTGGATGTGCCTGCCTCCATCTTGCTTTCTTTCTGAACAAAGAGCAGCCTAAAAAGCTTTTCTCTTATGGCCATCTGGATACTGCTCTCAGCATCAAGGGCTTTTCTTTGCTTCTTTATCTTTTCTACACTTAATAAATCCACTCCACCTCTGCCACTGTGTGTGACACAGAGTGTGTGTAAAAAGAATCTGCTTAATAAGACAGAGCTTTTTTTCAAAGATACAACTGTATAATTTCAAAGCAGAACTGAAGTGAAAACAAAAGCAACACTGCCTGATCGGTTTTGCAGCACCTGCTGCCCCTCTTACCACTCCAGAAATATATTGTTTTGCTTGAGAAAAACCAATGCTTGGTGCCCAAGCTACATACGGGTAACAAATCCTAATTGCCTCTCAAGTAGATAGAACAACATCGCTGCAGTCCACCCTTTTGCAAGCCACATGCTATCAAGAAATAAGAGAGATATTCTTGAAGCAATTCTAGCCCACCTTATGAGCCCATCCTTTAGAGTCTGTCAAAGAAGCTCTTTTGGGGTATCATAATTTCCCCTACACTTTTATTTTTCCAGTTCTCTTCCCTTGCCCTCTACTTTCTGCAGTAGTTCCTCATTCTTTCTCCTAGGAGCTGCTGGTCACGAGTACATGAGCTAAGAACTGACACCCCAGAGTACACCACACATTGCCTAAAAATAAATATTCAACATGGGTTCTATGCAGAATTTTGTGCTGTGTTTTCAATTTACGGATAATAATGGAAAAGGGAAGTTTATCTGAGACAGAAACATCCCATTACCAAAGCCAAATGGATAATCTTACAGGAAAAACCCCTGCATGTCATTCATTAATTTTCTGATGCAGTCAATAAGCAATGCAACAAAAGACAAGTGATTTTCTTCCCTGTTCTGAATTTTAGCACAAAAAGAATAATAACTTTTATGAGATATGACATTTGAAGAATGAAAATGCTCAATTTGACTAGTTGCATGAGAGGCAACTGGAATTCCCTGACCCATGTTATATTTGCCAGTTGTTTTGAGACACTGAAAAAACCCAACATATACAGGACAAATGTATTTTTTCACTCCATGGTAATTTTCTTACACTTGACTGTCAGTCTTGAAGAGTTACTGACGGAGTTGGGGTTGTTTAACTTGCAGAGTAGGAGGCTCAGGGGAGACCTTATTGCTCTCTACAACTGCCTGAAAGGAGGTTGTAGTCAGGTGGGTGTTGGTCTCTTCTCTCAGGCAACCAGTGACAGAACAAGAGGACACAGTCTTGAACTGAGTCAGAGGAGGTTTAGGCTGGATGTTAGGAAAAACTTTTTCACAGAATGATTTCCCATTAGAATGGGCTGCCCTGGGAGGTGATTGAGTCACCATCCCTGGATGCGTTTAAGAAGAGATTGGATGAGGTACTTAGTGTCATGATTTAGATGATGGGAAGGTGTTAGTTAAAAGGTTGGACTAGATGATCTCTACAGTCTTTTCCAACCTTGTTAATTCTGTGATTCTTTCTGATATAAAATACTCTTGGAAATTTCCTATAGATTGCTCAGATATGTCTTATCTGTTAAAATAAAAATATTTTCATTTCAAGTGACAGACAGTTGACCGATGAAATGAATTGGATTAATTTAGAAAATTATGTTATTTAATTACCTTGTATCAGGTTTCAGGTTTTCCACAGTAGAATGAGTTTGATTTGTAGTGATAATTGATTTCTCCTTTTCACCATCACTTCCTCCATTTTCAGTTGACACAACCTCATACTCTGGAAAATGACAGTAAAAAAAATTTGACTTAGTAAAATCTCTTGCTTCAGCTTCTTCCTCGCTCTCTCTTTTCTCATCTGATTTCCATGCCTACTAATAGTCTGTAGGGACAAATTGTGTGTACCTGTCTGGACATTAATATGCTAAAATCATTAGGAAAGGGATCCAATTCCATAGTGTTTTGTGCCCAACGTCTCGTAGTTTCTCACAATTCAATTATGAGATCGAGGATACTCAACATCTCACCTCTGCGTAATGGTATGCTCATGTGACAAAATTAAAAATGCAAATAAGTATAAGCATTCTGCAATTTGAATGAAACCGTATCAAAATTGAAAGTGCAATTTCTAAATCCTTAAACCTTGATTAACTTAAGACTTATCTTTTTAAGATTTCCAAAGGAAACTGCCCAACTAACTTGGATGTGTGCACTTAGAGGATCTGCCAGTTTAGAATGAAATCATTTTGCATAAATTCATTCCTGTATTTATATGATTCTTAGAGTCTCACTACTTACTTTTCATCTCATTGGGATGTATTGTCAAGGACAAACCATGCTCTGTGCAGGGAATTAACAATAGATATTTGGGAAGAAGATACCTCTTCAGTCCTAGCCCAGTCCAACATACAGTTTCTCTCTAGCAAACTTCTGCCCCAATCATAACAACCTCTTCTAATAAAAACACTGGTTGTAATGTTAATTTTTTTCTCTTTGCGAGGAAATTCACAACCTCACCAGTCCCTTCCTTTCTTCTTCTTGAAACCTGTCTATAATACCACACACGGCTTTGCCACTTCTAAGCTAACAAAGGAGAATGTTTTCAAAGAAGTTTGCAATGAGCATTTAGATTTACAAACACTGAATAAAGTAGGTGCTATACTGTGAGGACAAAGAGAGAGGCCACCTATTAATAGCTACAAAACCTCTAGAAAACTGCTTTCTTTCTTTTTTTTTCCCAATGCTACTATTAATTTTCTAGTTCTTAACATAATGCTAGCAAGCGGTAAGGAATTTTTTTGGCTATTTTTTTTTTAGTAATACAAGGAGACCCATTTTTTGTCAACACAGAAAGATAAAATATCTGCAGCAGGATTTACTTTTCAGAAGGAAAATGACTCTCCTAATTGCAGCTGGACTCACAGATCCTCACTCCTAATAAATGTAGGAGTTGTGTACATGAACACAAATTGACTGGATTTTGAACTCACTTGTGCAATTATGGTTTCCTTTGCACACTTGTATGCAAAAATCAGCTATCAAACCCACTGCAATAAATTACAACTAAATGGAAGTGCAGAGCAGCCCTAAACTTACGTTCTAAAATTCCAAGCTTCTAAACATCAGGATTCAATCTAAGTAATTATATACATGCATGTACATGTGAATTTTAGATTTACTGAAATAGTTTCAAAAGGGACATCCTACAAAGCATCTTTTTATATTTACCTAGCAAAAGACTCAGTTATTTAGAGCATATACAGAGCAACATGTACATCAGAAAGTCAGCACAAAGGAAGTAAAAACTGCCAATGAGGAAGGTATAAAAATTTCCATTTTCAGAAGTCGCCCCCCACCATGACAGTCACTCATGAACTGTGAAAGACCAACCACTGCATTTTAAATGCTGACTCATGGACATGTAGGAATGGGCGTCTCAGAAAAGATGAGGGGGAGAGGGGAAAAGTAAGCTGAGGAATTTTACTTTAGATCATTTGTTCAAGTGTGACCCCAATGCAATGATATTAATATTGATGATTAGTATGTGTTTGTCTAAAACATAACAGTATCCTCTCTATGAATTTCCTCTTTGGAAACAAAGACATTTTCCTCTGAAACCACCAAGGGCTGAGTGAACCATGGAGGAAAATAATCCCCATGCAAAGGCCCTTAATTAGACCTCATTAGAGAAATTAACTGTCATTAGGAAAATTAAATCACATTAGGGATATTATATTTATTAGGAAGCATGGGAGAAATGGTGGATATCCACTGCCTTAGGTACATCCAGATAATGAATGAGTAAGTAGTTTTACAGGAATTCAGTCTTTCTGGCTTCTGCCAGCCCCAAGTCAATATGTGACTTGGACTTTTTAATTCATTCAAGTTGGAAAAGAAAATGCAATACATGTGAATGAGCTTGGAAACATGTGCATCACACGCACACAAAAAGAACTACTGAGAGGATCCAGAACCTGCTTGTTACTCAGTGCACAAGGCAACAAACTGCCCTACATTTCTGTGGCAACAAAACAGGAGTAGAAGAGAATGAGCAAAATGGTCTTGGTTCCTGCCATTTGCAGCCTTTATGAAAACGAGGAGGTAAAACTGATCACTGCCTTGGTTATTATTTCTATGACCTTTCCATTACTGAAATACCATTTTGTTTTTAGGCCTACCCAATGAAACCCTTTGTACATAAGTAAGGTCAAGCAGGTAATCATTTTGGAAAAAAAGTGCAACAAATTATGTTTTCTGTTTCCATAGTTCTATCTGAAACAGTGCATTTATAAAAAAAAAAAAAAAAAGTGATGGCTAAGTCAGATGATTGGAAAAACATGTACAAACTACAAAAATAAAAAAGATGACAGCCTGTCTAAATAAGTGCCAATACTGGTGCCAATATGAAGCAATCTCTGTTTTCACAAAATGGGATCCAATGCCTTCTCTTTAATTCAGAAAGTGTCCTTGGATGAGTCATTAACTGAGTTGTTAACTAACTTCAGTGTCAAATTTTGGTAAGCTAATGTCGATATACGGAAGATGACAGAAGAATTAGAAATGGCTGTCTTGCATGTTTACCTGTCTATGTACCGATTCCTACATGACTTACATAAATTTATTCTCAGCACAGACCCCTTTCTTTAGAAATGAAAAAAACAGTCTTTTAACATAGAGAACTTGATGACTGTATGGTGAGTACTGCAAATATTATTCTGGAAAGTTCTACTGACTTACTAGATGGTTCTATGTTTTGATTGTGTCTATCACTGTTGAACATCTTCACATCAAGAGAAATGCCTACATTATGTGTGTGCATCTCTATAATAGACTACTGTTGCATTGTTGGAAATTCTCGACTAGATCTTCCCAGAACCTGTGCAGGCAGAAGCCAGAAATTAGAAGGTATAAAGTTGTACTTAAATATCTTTCTGTGTCATCACTGACACCGTTGGTTTAGTTGTGAAAAATCTTGTTCTAATCCAGTAGCATTTTCTTATCCAAGCTGGAGTTCACAGTAGGACAAAATAAAAGCGCTCAAGGCTCTCAGTCCCTTGGGATTATTTTTTAAATTCCATAAAACTACTGTGAAAATAAATTAAGCTGGAAACATTGTATTATCATACAATGAAAGAAATAATCAAACCAACCAGTAACTGTGTCATTGTCTGGTTTTTCCCAGTCCAAGATGACAAAAGTTGGACAGCCCTCAACAGTCACCACGGTGAGGTTGGTTGGAGGATTTTGTGGAGGACGAGTGGGTTCTTCCTTGCTGGCAGCTTCTTCTTGAGGAAAATGTTCAAGAGAACTTGTGATAGAGCAAGGCACATCATCATCTTTCTTCATGTACTTGACGTGGGGAGCTAAGAGCGATAGGAAAGAGCTGTTATTTAAGAGTGCATTTTCAAAATGTAATGTCATTTCATCTAGTTCACAACACGCATCTCAGGGTACCAAGTAAAAGTCTTCACAAGTCAAACACAAATGTTTCAGAATAAAACCCATAGATTCAATATTAAGTTGCTTTTTAAAATTTTATTTATTGTTTTTAGACCTGGAATCACTGCCTTCGGCCCCCCTCATTGTCACCACTGATGGAATATCACTTTGAAGGTATTAGCAGGTGATAGTCAAGCTTTAAAGAATTAAAATCTGTCACAAAATGGGACAACTTTATTTTTTATATAGTCAAATGACACTATAACTCGCAGCTTTTGAGATGTATGTTAATATGAAGAGGTTACATACACTTTGTTTCAACAGAAGTAATAGCAGGTTTAGTCCAGACTCCTTAAACTTGCATCATTAAACTTCTAGTTTCTAAAGTGACTGTCAAAGTCTTAACAATTTTCTTTGGTACAGCATCTTGAAGCAAACTTTCTGAAGCAAAGGTCTTGTACTCTGCCTTCAGTAAGCTTTCTAACACTAGTTCTAAGGATAAAATTTCTATTGGCTGTAAACAATAGAGTTATTGTAAACAACTCTGCTCTTGCAAGGAAAACAGTGACTTCAGAAACATAGTATCTCTTACTAGCTCAAGGAAAAAAAAATCCTGAAACGTATTTTTGTACAAAAGCACTTCTTCCTTTTATCTCACCTTGCTAAACTCTCTAGATACTTCAACAGCAATAGCTTGACTACTGGAAAAGAAGTAAGTGATATTTGATAGGTAGATATCCTGTGTGGTAAGGTGCACTGTTATGGGGACAATACCTGTCCAAGCATGCTTGAAAGCCCACATGAAGAGCCACAATGTGTTTGTACACAAAACTGTAAACTAGGAGATGGTAGCAGGGAAAAAATGAGAAGTAAAATTCAGTCAAGAAAATGTTGATGGTTTATGCTAAAGCTCTATCTGCCACCAAAATGACATCAAATGAAATAAAATTTTGGACTTTGAATAACCAAACAAGATAATATTGATGCAAAATAAATCAGTCTTCATATAGCCCTCCAAATAAAAATACCATAGCTATTAACATCCTACCTTGGTACCTTGGTTTGCCTGAAGAATCTGTTTCTGATGTAGGACTTGAGCTGAAGACAGTTGCATCAACTGTGGGAAACAGTTATGATATAATTTGCAATTAATTTGAAGTTTCAGTATTAGAACTGCAGCATTTCACAGTTCCTTTGGCATTTTAAATCACAATAAAGGTCTTCCATAGTAGACTTTTGCTGCCTTCCCATTTTAGTGACTCCATTTTGCCTGTGGTATTAAGTGCATACCTGCTAGTATAAAGATAGCTATAATAAAAATTACAAACTTCATGACTGCTGCTGGGTTCAGTTCATGCAATATATATTTAAAATGCTTTCTAGACCTCTCAAAAAAGATTTTTTGCACAGGACTTGCTGTTTAGCTTGGACCTTGTTTTACATTCCTAGAATATATAGCACTATTACATTGGCACATTAACTTCTTTAAGAATATCAACCAGGGAATCACAAATCCTGTCTCCGGAGTGTAGAACTTCCACAAAATTTGACGGAAATTGAAGGCAAACACATTGGTGAATAAAATGGGCTAAAGCAGTCAGGATTCACAACAGCAGTGTTGTATTAATTACTTACTACACTGAACAGAATCTTCTTTTAGATACAAATACTGCAATGGATTTCAATAGACAAAGTACAATACGTTTATAACATTTATAAATAAATCAATCTAGCATCCAGCTTGCTTTACTGAGCACTCAGGGTCACAGTGAGTTCATGACCACTACAAGGAGACAGGAATCTCAGCATTACTATAAATTCAGGAAAATTAGAAACAGTAAAATTTATGATAATGTACTTAAACTTGTATATTTGGGCTCAAAATTTCTAAGCACATTCTCCTCCAAACGTTTTACTGCATGCAACTTTGTAGAGTCTTAAGTCTGGACTTGTAGTCGACTCTCAATTTTATAAAAGGCAAATTACCAACTAACTTCTATGTTTGCCCTATTACATTTTTTCCTGTTTGAATGGTGGCAGAATGATCAGATAGCTAGGAGGATATCTCATCCCTGAGGAACACTATCAAATAATAGTTTGAATTTATATCCCTTGCAAAAAGAACTTTTCAGGAAAAGAAGTGCCTTATCTACTCCCTGCAGAGGTTTAAGTTGCCACTGAATAGTATTGAAAGCCTATTAGGCATGTACAGATTAATAGCAAATGGAAGGTCTTTCATAATCTCAGTTATCAAGATCAGTATCAGAAGACAGCTGGATGAGCTCAATCGAATTAGAAAAGTTCATAAGATGCATGAAAGAAAACAGAATCACCCCAGACTGAATGCTTCTTATATTAAATATATAATGCATCAATATAATTTAGGAAAGGGAAGGAAAGGAGAAAAAAAAGCAAATTCCATGTAAATTAAATTAAAAAAAGGAAAAAAAAAAAGAGAAAAGAAAAAAGGAAAAAAAAAGAGAAAAAAAAAAGAAAAAAAAAGAAAAGAAAGAAAGCAGAACTCTTCGTAATATGCTTACCATAATACTCTGGAGTTGC
Source organism: Serilophus lunatus (assembly GCA_013399895.1). Taxonomy (NCBI): domain Eukaryota; kingdom Metazoa; phylum Chordata; class Aves; order Passeriformes; family Eurylaimidae; genus Serilophus; species Serilophus lunatus. The sequence goes on along the minus strand of VXBA01000678.1, from coordinate 122,727 downwards.
AAAAGCTGTTGGTGTCTTATACGACGTTCCTGTCCTCACAGACAGTGTTGGTCCAGCAGGCTTAGCTACAGTGACAGAAGAGAGACTTGTTGCAACAAGGCATTCAGTACTTTTTAGATTTGTGACAACTGCTTCCTGCTACAAGTTCTTTTATTTAAACCATGGTAATCCTTCAAAATTTATACAACAACGTCCAGGGGGAATTAGGAAAGTTCTGAATTGTGCTTATTGCAGATATAACCTAATTCTGAAATCAGTAAGAAAACACTTTGCTACTTTGAGATTTTCTTGGAGGACTTCAGTCAGATAAAATATAACCTGGTTTAATGCACAGAACCATCCTACAAAGACTGGTAAAAGGATGCAAAATGACCAGCACTGACATTTCTTTCTCTTAAATAAAAGAGCAAACTTCATGAGCTGCAAGACACAATAGCTCAAGTCAGAAACTGAAATTTAGATTCTTCACTCAAATATAGGTAAGATCCTTTAATTTCTGCTTTCAATACAGCACATAGATCAACAAGACTGGAGCTAGAACATATGTAACAATAAACACCAAGGCCTTAACTGTCGTCTGCATTATGAGTTTAACCACAGAACAGTACTGGAGCTTCCGCTGAAATATACTTCAAATGAAAGTAAGGAACATGCAATCAAGTCAAACATTTTTGACATTTATAGCACTACATGACCCGAGAGCAAAATTTTCTTTCTGAACTCATTCCTGTAGTAAGTGCCATAGGTTTGGGCAGAAACTGACTGATAGAGGCAATATTATCTTCCAGAATTAAACAAGTATTTTAGAAAATTTGCTAGATTATGTGACATTACTTTTACTCCTCAGATGTTACCACAGAATAAAAAAACAGGCTTCTAAGAGGCAAACTATCAATGGTAATGGATGTCTTGATTTCTTTCAAAATAGCTGTAAAAGACAAGATCTAAATTCATGAAACAAGCAGATAATCCCAGATAATTATGTCAGGACTGTGAAATCTCAAAAAAGTCAGGAACTACATAATGTAGTTATCTCCAGTGCATATATGGCACAGAAGAACATGGTGACTAAAGGCAGGACCCTGTTGAACAAAAATCCCTACTTTCCACTAATTTTTTTAATGCTTTCTTAATAAAGAAAAAAGTGGAAATTTGAAAGATTCTCACTAAAGTCCAGTTTCACAAAGGTTTTGGAACTTTCTGGTTTCCTTTTTTTTTACATTCAGGAGACTTTTAATGTCTGCATAGAAACCTTTCCATAATATTCATCCACTGGAAGAGTTAGAAAGATGCAAGTAAGAAATTAATCACAGTGCTAATGAGAAAGAGGACAGAATTCTGACAGGAAAAATCCAAGAAGAACATTTAGGCAAATTTTTCCTGTTAGTACAGTGGACCTGTCTCTCTAGGGAACCAGAAGAAACTAAATTATAATGTTTAAAACTAAGCTGGATAAAACACTAGGAAATAAAGAAGAAGGAAACACAGAAGAAGGAAAATCTGCCACTGGCCTCACAAGGAAGAACCAGATCATTTAACCAATTTATTCCATCTTGAAAGCCTAGGAAGGTATGGTAACTGCAGAATACCACATAACCTGGCCTCCAGTGTAAGGAAAAAGAGTGAAATTTTATAATACTGGTAAATTAATTAGACAGTGGAGAAAATTTGTATAGACACCATTACAAGCAAAACAAAATGTATCAACATTTTTTATGCTACAGTTTAAGACTGAACAATATCTTATGTTTTGTTGTAGCTATTACTAAGGAAACACTACAAGATCAACAACAAGTACAGACACAACATTTCAATCTTGGCTCTGCTGTTAGCTTGGAGATTCTTGTTACTCATTTGTTGCACAAAATACTAAAGATTTATTTAGTGCCTTAATGGCACACAAAGTCCCAAATGAAACAAACCAAAAGACAGCAGAAAATACAGTAGAGTCAAGACTTCTATATTTCCAGGGAACTACAGAGACCAACATGAAGAGGAAAGCACTTGTCATGATGCTAAGCATAAGGAGATGATAGTTTCTGACTATCTGGAAAAAAGTGAGCCTATTAATTCTTATATAGAATCCACAGACAAAGCATATATGTGGATACTAAATATCTGCTTCAGAACAAAATTAAAATAAAATAGGAAATATGAAAGTTTCTGTGGGCTCTTATGCATATACTGAAAAGCTGGAATACTTCATCACAATAGTCAAGCTAAACTCTGCACAAGAATTAACTCAGCTCTCTATCTCCCAGTGCAGACAATTCTCTGGATGACTATCAGCTCACTATTTACAGTGGTTAATGGATGTGCCATATATATGTGGCAGAATTTCTTAACAAATAACCATTTGGGACTGTATCTCCCATCCAGTATGTCCATTAAGTAGTTACACGTGCTATTTGTAAGCATGAAATATTTGACAGTTTGATCTTCTTGAAGGATAACTAGGAGTGTGGTATTTTGGATTCAGTTCCCTTACTACAGACAATTTTGACATAACCAGGTTAGGAAAAAAACCGAAAAAATAGAGTTTATGTCAGAAGACAAAAGCCCTGTGTGTTCCTAGAGACATCAAAGTTTAAAGAAATCTATAATACAAAATTCTCCTGTACCCAGTTAGTCAGTATTATCTCACACATAGTAAAATATTTATGCTGAAAAGGGTAAAATACCTGGACTCCCTGGTTTACCAGTCACAGTGTTTGGAGGCAGAGGCTTTCTTCTCATTTGTGTAGGCCTGGCAGGAGGTATAGGTGGATGCTGAGAGCCAGGTGATGTAGTTACTGAATGACATTACAAAACAGTGTTACTAATTATTTAACCTCAAATTCCATAAAAACAGAGACCTGTTTCAAGTTATATTCTGACTTCTCAAACAACATCTCATTTCTGATTTAGTATCAAAACTGGAGAGGTGAGTTTGGAAACTGAAATGAGTTGTATTTTCAGCCTTGAATTCTTTGAGAGGTGTGTGCCATGAAGTTTTAAACCAAGCTTACTCTAAAAATATGTAGCTCCTCTGGGATTTGGTACAAATGTTTCAGCGATTCACTTTCGATGTAGTTACTCATTTCTGTCAACAGTAATTTTTTGGCATCAAAAAAGATATGTCTTCACACCATAAACACCACCTCAGCCTACTAGGAAACATGTTCACTATCCTACTCACAAAAGCTGTGGTGTCTTGTACTTTCTTACTGGTAGAAATAGTCACCCAAACCTTGAAGCAAAAAAATGTAACATAAGAGAAATTATCATTGGGGACACTTAATCCTATACTGTTCAAAAGTGAAAAATCAAGAAAGTCACTATCACTTCATGCACCGGCATGGCTAAAGACAGTTACTGTGACAGAAATTTCTGAAGCAACCAACTCTATTATCTATTAAATTTGTCTGGTTAGGTCCTTTGAGAGTGAGGTCTAAAAGGAGAACTTAAGCCTCTTAATTCATACTTACAAATAATTTTCCTGTGTTTTCTAGCCAATTTTCAAGGATTTTACTGTGCAAAGGAAAGGCAAAGGAAAAGATTTTTCTTCCACTATTCAACTCTGCCCTCCTTTTCTTAAGGAAAAACAGAAGATATGTGCAACACATTTATGTAACAAAAGGCTTCTTGTACCTAAGAGGGGAAAATCCTCAAGAGTAATATAGTTCATATAACAGTGCCAATGTCAACAAACATGTAAGTTGCCTGATACTGAATTACTGGCTACATGGAGTACCTCAGGCCCTATCTATAAGACCTTAGTTTACCCTATAAATAGAGTGACTGTAGGCGAGAAGGGAAAAGATCCAAAGACTCATTTAGGAGAGCATTTTTAGAAATATTACAATATACAAACAGGAATATCTCCGCTCTGTTTTCCCTTTGGACGTTGATACTACTACATGGTAGTGTTCATCATTATTTTCCCCCCAGCCTGTAATTAGGGAATGGGATTTTCTGCAATATTTATGGGGTAAAAATGTGCAAGTATTGACTTGGCAAGTGGTTTCTGAAGTATTTCCTGAACAACAAAACAGCCACAGTTACCTTCAAGGCAAAGCATCACATTTAGTGTGTGTATCACAGTCGAATTTACTATACTGCACTCTGGAAAAACAAGAATCTCCACTACTACTTCCCACAATGGTTTGGGTGATGGTCTATGATACTACCAATGTGTGGAGACACAATAGAATTTATGGATTTTCTGATAATGTAGATTCTTGCAAGGGCAACAGCATGGTGAAGTATTGGGATTTAGTTAATCTCAGGGCTTCTTTAGGAACTAGGAATCTACTTCCTTGACTCAGTCACTCTTGCTGAAAGAGAAGGGTGTGCAGCCTCTTGGGACAGATATCTTTACCGATGACAGGGACAGCATTTCTGTGGATGACACCAAGCTGCTGTTGACACACTGCAGGGAAGGGATGCCATTCAGAGGGACCCTGGCAGACTAAAGAAGTGCAAACCTCATAAAGTTTATCAAGACCAAGTGTAAGGTCCTGTACCGGGGTCGGGGCAATCACCAGTCTCATTAAGTCTAGATGAGAGATAGAATGAAAACAGTCCCTCAGAGATAGACTTGAGGATACTAGTAGATGAAAAATTAGACATAAGCCAGCTCCTCCTGCTGCCCAGAAAGGCATTTGTATACTGGGCTGCATCACAAGAAGAGTGACCAGCAGGTTGAGAGAGGTGATTTTCCCCCTCTGCTCTCATGAGACCCCACCTGGAGTACATCCATATCTGGGGTCTTCAATACAACAAAATGGACCTGTTGGAGCAAGTCCATAGGAGTGCCACAGAAATGATCATAGGTCTGGAACACTCCTCCTATGAAGAAACTCTCAGAGTTAGGTAGGGTTTTTTTAATGGTATTTAAAGTGGTCTTAGGGGAGAAATGAAGAAAGACTTTGCATCAGGGCCTGTGGTGGTAGGACAAGGAGTTACAGTTTTAAACTGAAAAAGGGTAGGTTAATATTAGATATTATAAGTAAATATAAAGTGGAAGAAAATAGGTTTAGATTAGGTGTTAGGAAGAAATTCTTTACTGTAAGAATGGTGTGACACTGGAAAAGGTTCCCCAGAGAAGTTGTGGGTGGCCCATCCCTGGTGCTTTGTGTAGAAAAGGCAGTGTTTTTATTTTTCATAACGTTTAAAATTTTCTATATTTCCTACTTCTATTAAACTTACCAGAAATTGGCTTTTTCCAGGTATCAATATATTCCAAAGGTGTTTCTACATCCACGTCAACTTGCCTGATAATATCCTCAGGTGTATATATGTCATCTGTGAAAAAAAAGAGATGGAATAAGTCCCTACAGCATGGCAACAAGTCATGGAATACTTATATATTGCATATTTTCAAACTCTAGGTAACATTAAATGCAAAACCAACATATATGGCCCACTTATATTTTTACTGATAACTTAGTGCTATCCATTGTATTTTTATTCAAATAAGTAGAAAATGATCAATTTCTACAAAGTTTGCAATTTGATTTTAAACATTCTTTGAAAAAACTCTCTATATAAAAGAGAGAATTAATAAAATGAAGAGGTAACAGATGAGCTAAATCAAGATTATATGTGGAAAGGTGAGTACAGAGGACATCCTAGTTTTTCAGTACATGGAAAAAATGTCCGTTGTTTCTTGCAAAGGACAAAGTTCTCCTTATCTCCATAAGATCCTTGGTCATCCTCCATATCAAGTGGCTAGAGCAATCCTGAACTAAACATACACTGTATTTGGAATACTGAAGGCAAAGTGTACAAAAACCTCAATTTGTATATGAGAGAAAGTCCTACTTGAAAGTTATATAAACATATTTTTAAAAAGATAAAATAAGTGGCATTAAAAAGATCAACACAACTCACGGCACAGAACAACTGTTTCACATGCTGGTATTTGTAGTACAGCCAGACTGTCAAATTATGCTTTCCATATACAAAATAATAATATTTCCTTCATAAAAAATATATAAGCAGTAGAGTAAGAAGATATATTGCAACTTCATATTTTTGGGAAAAAAAACCAAACCTCATGCTCTTGCTCATGATGTAAGGGAAAACATCCTAAATATATTCTATCCTATAAATATATTGAAAAAAATCTCAATATTCCCTTAATTATCAAATTCCAACACTATTCCAACATGATCAAATCACTTCAACTAAAGATTTCATAGGTTTGTAATATGTTTCTCTGTTTTGACATTACACTAGTATTTTAGTGGCATGAGGGAGATAATTTTTCAGTTACTTTGCTATTTGGCCATTCTTGATGGGTGTACCTTACAAATTCACAGTTCACAGCATGGACATGATAAATGATTTACTTTAAAGTAATGAGACTTACTTCCTTGCTGCAAAATGTAGTAGCACGTTAATTAATTCACACTTTATCACCTACTTATCCAGTAAAAGTCTTAAGTTTTGCATGTTACAGTGTGTACAGAAAAGCCTATCCCTACTGTGCTTCTTACAGTCTAATTTAGAATCACAATCTTTTCTGAGTTGTATCAGCTAGGAATGAACAAAATATTGTATATGTTTCTAGATGGAAGAAATATTTTTTTTATCTTTTCAGAAACTTGCACTGCTGTTCTTGCATTAGTGAAATAGTAATGAAAAATAAGTCAAAATTTAAGGACCAAACCACAAAACTCCCCTGTTGACAACATCTCTTATTTTGAATGTTTCAATAAACTTGAAAGTTACCTGAGAGTTTTTGTTTTCGTACAATGCACCTGCATTATCAAAGTTTGCTGTACTTATCATAGCCTTTGCCTTATTCTAGTTGATTCAACTTGCTTATTATAAGCATTTCAACTTGGCACACTCATTCAAACTTTTAACAGAAATGAGAATACAAGTATTGCTTGCATGTTTGTTTGTGTCTTCTTTTACTTCGAAATTTTTTCCTGGAAATATTCATGAGGTCTGAATACCATTAGATCATTTTAAGGGAAATATTGGGAAAAATGCTCTTGATAAAATAAACCAAAATACTTCTATACTTGAGTTCCTCTAGAACTATACATCCATAGTTTAAAAAATCAAATGAAAATAGGAGACAAAGTTAATGGCCATTATAATGAAAACCAATTCTCTCTCTTTCACAGGAGAAATGGAAATTTTGCTCAAAGTTTGCTGATATTTGTCAATGAGTTCAGTAGATCAGGAGCAATTTTTAGATGGTTGGTATTAAATTAAAAAATAACTCAGTAAAATAAGTTACACACACTAAGACAAATATGAAAAGCCATCTCAATAAAATTTTATTCTAGAGAAAATGGCTAAAACATAGCAAAAAGCTGAAAAGAATGCTAGTCATGAGGAAGCAATCCCTGCCTCTTCTCCACAGCCAGGTTTGCCACCTGGCACTACAGCTAGCCAGGAGATTGAAAAGCCTGACAGGAAACCAGCCACAATCCCATGTGCTGATGCTGGAAAAAACAAATTCTGTGCTTATTATCTTGCAGCTGCCAAGCACTCTCTGCATGTGGTGAAACATCTTTGCATTGAGGCTAATAAGCCTGGTCAGGAGGAGGAAATGGAGTGCATTCAACAGCAGTGCCAGTCCAGAATTAAAATTTCAAACAGGTGTTCAAACAACAGAGTAGTCATGGCTCTTCAGTAAATGTGCTGTTCTTCAGAGAAAGAACAAATGACGAAACATCTAAAGGTAAACCTGAAAACATATTGCTCCTTAGAGTCCAGTGAAGTATTCTAATTAGCTTAGACCAAAAGTTAAGGCTTTTGATAAGCTAGCCACAGCAAAAAACATTTTCATGAAGAAGAAATGAACTTCCCCAGATGCAAAAATCATCTGGATATTTTAAAATGTTATAAAATCTTCAGGATGTTTCTTTAACTTAGTGAAAAAAAGTCTTTTCTAACTTGGCGATGGAAAATATTACTGGAAGTATCATTTTACATAAGAATTCCTAAAAAAAGTATTTATTTTTCCAGTGAATAGGATGCACAGTAAGTAGTAGTCTGGTGGTGACTTTTGACCACAATGAAGCTATGACTCTTCTATAATAGTGCAATAGGCACTATGATAAAGGCGTGGAAATAACAGCAACTGGTGGGCACATGGAGAGGAGCATTTTAGCATGTAAAATAGCATTAAGCAAAAAGCATGATGGGCTTCTCAAAATCATGTACAGGATTGAGTAGTTCAAGTCATTCTGTGATAAGAAACAGGTATTAAATTGGCAGAGCTACCACTGACGAACATTACACAGACAAAAACTGTTTAGAATAGGTGGTATATCGTTCAGGTTATCTGACTCTAGCTAGCAGAGAGCAATGGTATGGGACAGTTGCACTATTAGTCATGGGTGGGGTGAGCAGCCAAAAGTGTGCTCCGAATACGCTATTTATTTATTTATTATTTTAAATTTGCATAGTTGATGAAGAAACCCAAAATTATTATTCAATTAATCATTGACTGCATTAGAAAAACTGACAGTGTTTGTATTGATGTAGTAAATTCATGTTTTATGGAATAAAAAAGTTATGGATTAGTTACCAATTAGCTCAAATAACATTATTTTGAATGGATTGAAAAATCAAGTACAACTGAAAGAGGATTTTTTTTCCCCAAGCAAATCCATATTTTTAATGGATGTAGTTAGATATTTATGTCATCTCTTTGTGTAAAGATACGTAAATTGGAGTTCTCACTCTCCTCTGAATTTGGAATTTTTTGATGCTGAAGTATTCAAGCCTGAATACTCCATAGTCCAAATTCTGTATGGTCTGAATATAAATAGGTCTGATGTGAACATACCACATGCACAGATAGTAGCTAGCACGACACCTGGCTTTAAGGCTTTCCTACCAAGACTCCTGACTTGGACTCAGAAAACTGGGTGACCCTTTTCAGTGAAGTCTTTTTCAGTAATCTTTCTGGACTGAATGGCTAGAAAACATTAGTAAATAGCAACCACATAATAATCTATCTGAAAGTTTACAGACTGAATGTCAATGTAATTTCATAACATTCCTCAGGAATTATATAACATATAGTAGCAGCAATTACACAAGGTACCCTGAGGAATTAAGTTTGTAATAAAACAAAATAAAATATTTTTCAGGGTTCAACATGACTTGAAGAAACGCAACTCCTGTCTCTTAAAGACAAGTTAAAAAAAACCCAAACCAACAAAAAAATGCAGCTCTACCTGTTGTTGGCACAATCCACTTGGGCAGACCAGGTGCTTTTGTTCTGGCTGGTGCTAGTGTAGTTTTAATAAAAGCTGTGAGAGAGTTTAAAAAGAAAAAAAGAATGAAAAAAATTCCATGAGAAGAATACTCAACAAGCTTCTATGTGATGCCAACAATTCCATACTAGAGGATAAAAAGTAACACATGTTGTGACGACACACACAATTTTGGTTTCTTTTTTTCCCCCCCTGATTTGGAAAGGCTTTACTTCTAGACTTATTAATTGACTGAGAAATATTTTTTTTTTTTCTCCCAGCAACACTTAAAATTCCATAAGAATGGATGAAACTAATTAATTAATCTCCTCCCCATCCCAGATTGAATAAACAATTATTACCAGGTCTGGTCTGAGGTTTATCTGATGGCTTTGGTCTTGCAGAAGTCAGACGTGTTTTATGTGGTGCTAAAAGAAATAAGGATTTTTTTAAATGCTGTGTGTAAAACAACACTGACAGTGAAGTGTAATTTGCCAGGAAAAGAGGGTCCATGCACCAAAATGGACATATGACAGTTCTATGAGTTCCAATCCAAAATGCATGTTGACAATGCGTTTCTTTAGTGGTCAGATGACTCTATCATGCAGTCTGACCAGGTACATTCATGTTTAGGTTTAGGAAAAGACATAAAATATTTACAGCCAGTTACCCAACTGTATATGGATACAGAGTTAGCTCTGCAAGGTATCCATGGCCTTAAGACATTTAATTAGGTTCTGTAAAAAACAAACAAACAAAAACCTCAAAATAAAACACCACACTGGACCCCCCCCCCCCCAAACCAAATACTTTGATAAGACCATGAAACACTGAATTATTGCTGAGAAAACAACTGGAAGCATCCAATATTGACACTGTGTAAAGCACCTGAAGCACAGTGTCATCATCAAAGTTGAAATGAGAAGCCTTCAACATTCTCTTATTATTGCCTTTCACTTGTAAAATAATTTTGGTTGTGTATTTATCTACTGTAAATCTGTGTGAATCACACTGAAAACTGAAAGCATAAGCAATAGTCACAGTTATCTTGTGCCCAATTTTTAGCCTCTGTAATTCAGCTTTTTAAAATAAATAGAGCTGGCTATTTGATATTAAAATCAATTAACCATTCTATCCGTAACACTTCTCTGAAGCATCAGAGAAAATACTTGTGCGGTACAGAACATATTGAGTTTTGACATTTAGGTTTGGGAAGAGTTTTACAGACTTAGATTTTATAAGGAAAATGGTAGAAGTTAGTTACTATCTATGTTTGCAACATTATACATCTGAGGATCCAATACACAGCATGAATATTGTTTAAAAGCTTCATATCATCTTTGATGCAATACTGATTATATTTTATTTTGGGAGCAATAAGAAAAAATTTTGATAAAGGGGAAAATAAATTTTCATGTTATGTGTTTGAAATATTTTTTAAAGATAATAATGAACTGACCATTAAACTGTACTGATTTTACTTAAGATTAACAGACTCTCAATACAACAATTCAAGAAAATCTTAACAATTACCTGTATCGAACCATGGAATTTCAGTTTCTTGAGCAGTTTTAGGCTTGGGTGAAATGTGGTATGTTTCATTAGGAACTGAAAATGGAGATATTACTCTTTACCAAATGATTTCCTTTTAAATATAAGACATCACAAGCGGAAAGGAAATTCAAACTGTCTTTGTGCAGATCACAAACAAAAAGAGTCAGTGCTAGATACCAGGCTGAAAATCATGCTCTTATGCAGGTAAAAGACTTTTGAAGATCAGGAAGATATATATCATTAGTAAGTCAGACAAAATCAAAAAAGATGATCAGACAATGCTTTTTCAGGTGACTGTTCAGCCTTGTACATGAACTATTTATTTCTAGAAAGAATTGCATGAAGAAGAAAAATGGCTGGAAATTAAAACCAGCAACATTTTGTACATGCATTGGAATGTGACTAAAATACAGATGACATAAAGATACATTAAGTTATTTCTGTTGATTAAAGTGTAAGTTTAGCCATATAGAAAAAGTAGAGAAAGTGAAGTTTCATGAAAAATAAACTGACATAATAATCTCATTACCCAAAGGTATTTTGGACCCATCAACAACATGAACTGTTACAAGGTTAATTGATCCCAGGTGTGTTGCCCTTGGAGCTATAAAAAATAAACCATTGTTCTGTGAGAAGGGAAATTAAAGAAGTTGGATTTCATGAAGGATCTGTCTCCACTGTTTCCTAAAAACCTATCTACACATCTGCTAAAACAATTTTAACATGAGACTGAAACTTGTTCTGATTAGTCTGGATGTATTTTCATGCTGACAACCAGACAGTGCAACTATTCTGCTGAGCCCCCACAAACTCAGAACAAATGCCCTAAGGGTGGAATTCTGTCAGTCTTCGGTGTTTCTCATACTTAGCATATTAACTTACAGTTCCTTAAAAATCTCTAAAAGCTTGTAGTAATGTATTTCTCTTTCAGACAGCATTCAAATTTGATTGAATTTATTGAAAGGTACCTAAACCTTGAAAAAAAGGAAAAGGACAGACTGGCAGGCAGAGACAAACACTACATGTCTCTTTTTCAGAAATGAGGCTAAAATATAGAAGCTGGAAAATAGCCTATGTACTAGCATAAAGAGCAGTGGCTAAATAGTGCCATTTATATTTAACAGTACATATTTGTTTACTGTTTTTCCTAACAATAGTTTCTTTGCATGTACACAATTATTATGTTTTAAACCTTAAAAGGCAAAGGTATACCTCTAAGTTCTGTTTTCTAGAATTCTTTCCCTAAAACTAACTTTGTAGTGGTACCAAAAGATAGTCCTTGTTAACTATGACATGGATTGGAAATAGCTCTTATTCAACTGAGACTTAAAATCTTACTTGGATACTTAACAGCCTTTCGAAATAAGGCATTTAGAATAGAAATCTTTTCCATGGACTTTTCAGTTTGATGTTCATGGTAATATATATATACATATTATATACATGTATGTAGTATGTCATTCTTGAATGAATAGGGTCTCTGAATAAATTCTTTCTGGCTATATAAAAAGGAGAAGTCTAAGGGGGAAAACTATAAAACTATTCAGTAAACAATTTGCCTTAATATAAAATATTATCAGTTTGGTAGTTGGATTAGACAGGAAGAAAGATTAGGAGTTACTCTTTCTTGTAACTGTGTTGTCACTCCTCCCCAACTTATGTTTTTCTCCTGTAACCTTCCTACTTAGCAATTTTTATGGAAATAGGTAAAGCTGAGCCATCACCATTCTTCACTGCAAATATGCATCCCTGAATCTACTGTGGTTACTGAAAAAAAAATACTGGTATTGAAGGTACTTATACTCTTAGCCTCTAATGATCTTGGACTGAGATTTTGTAACCAAAATTTCAAAAGTACTTGACAAAAGGAATCAAATGTATTTAGGGTAATAAAGTCCCCCAAAAGAAAAAAATTTTGTGAATGTGGCCACATAAATATAATTTTATTAAAATTAATTGAATTAATCACATTTTTAATGACTACTAAACCCATCCATCTGCCCTTTGTGGAAATTGATGCAATTCTTGGGCGTTCATTTTGATATAATTTATTGACATGCTCTTAGCTGAACAATGATACTGATTTCTGTCTCCTTATTACGCATGCCCCATGACAGCAGCAAATATAACTAAGGCAGTGCCACAGTAACTCTTCTAAAGTTATAAACTGTAAATTACCAGGTTTAGTTTGTGGTGCTTCTGGCTTGACAGATGTTTTGGGTTTGGAAGGAATGAGCAGTGTTTCTCTTGGAGCTGAAAGGAAAGGAAAAAGATTATTATTGTATTCTTCAGGAGTCATGATCCAGTGCCATATTTAGCCCACAGAAAATACATGCCTCAAATGCCTGAAAAAAAGACAATAACAATTCCATGGCTTTCTGGAACCTGAAACAAAATGACTATCCAAAACACAGAAAAGTCCCAACAGTGTGCTGTAGGATAAGTTGAGTTAGCGGCTAAAATTCTTGCTCTCAATCAAAAATTAGGCCAATGAATTTGGTTGGAGATCTGACAAATACAGATTTCTTACCAGACATAAGTTGTAGTCTATTTTTGCTTTATATCTAATATAGAAGTGAGAATCCTCTGTATTACGATACATGCATGTGGCAGCAGAATGAAGGACAGTGAAATGGTATTATATAAATAACACATCGGAGCGTGTTCTCTAAAAATTTCTCCATTGAAACATTAGAAATACCTGCATCTTAACTTCAAGGAAACTTATTTACCCATTGTTGCCCTTGACTGCAGAGTGGTAGTAGAAGATTTTGTAACAACTGGTTGTGGAGTTGTCTGACGAATTGCTGTTAAGGAGAAAATGTGAAGAATCTTTGAATATTTATCTGTAATAGAAACAAAGTAGCATTTGCACTATCTCTAAAGCTTGCAAAATGTCCCAAAATGAGGAGCAGCAGGATATTGTGAGAATCAGTTGCTGACAGATATACTTATCTTTCTATTAACTTCTGCCATACATTCCTTCTGTAACATAGATGGGAAGCCACACTGCCCCCTGTAACTGTTTTTAAAGCTACTTTTGTTTCAGTGTAGCACACAACATCAGTTGCTTCCTGTACAAGCATAGTACAAAGGAGTTCTGTTGTATTTAATGAAAAGAAAAAAAAAAGTGCTTACAGAAAAGCATTCTGGATTACCAGGAATTAATCAGAGAGAACTCAGTCTATCTAGTCACTGACATTTATCAATACCCACATTACTACATTTTAGTCATCCTTTGTTATATGTAATAGAAAGGAGGGAAAACACTTTTAACATTATTTTCCATATCCTAATCTTATTTTCAGTGCATTTTTTGATATATTTTGGGTTGTTTGTCTTAAGTGTAATGCATTTGTTTCAGCACAAACTTGTCTGTGAGTAGTTCTGTTAAGAAGCATGAAACTTGAAGCTAAGGGAAAGAATAACTAAACACAAATACACAAAATTAAAAGAATGACTCCATTACCAGGTTTGGTGTGTGGCACTCTCGGTTTTCCAGTTGTTTTTGGTTTGGCATGAATGAACTGTTTTTCAGTTGGAGCTGGAAAAAAAACAAACAGCACCCAGAACAATAATTAAAAAAACACACCACTTTCACAGCACACAAGGAAATTGAGTATGATCTGATCTGTAATAAGGCAAATTATTCAAGGTTAAAGGTGAAAATCAAGTACTCAGAATTCCTGCAAATGAAGGAAAACAAGTTAAAAGGCCACTTACACAAACAGACTTCTAAAAAAATTATATACAAATTTGTAGTTTTATATCAAACAGTGAAGAATGTAGTCAGGAACATCATATTGTAAAGTAATGGTACAAAAATAGACAGTAGTAACCTATGTCTTCCTCATCTGCCATACATGAGTATCTGAGGACAAGATCTATTTTTCAGTGCACCCTTTATACCAAACTTGATTTACAAATTAACATTTTTGTTCTTATGTGGGAATGATTTAGTATTTTTATCTTCATACTCTTTAGTTAAAAATTCTTGTAAAAAAAAGAATTGAAAAAATTTACTGAAAAAGATTCTTTTAGCCCTTGCTAGTCTATGGTCCACACCAATGTGAGAGATCCCAAATTATCTGCCTTAGCCTGTGCATTCTTCATCCCCTTGCTCTAAAGAACAATTTGAATATATGAATATTGCATCAGGTAGCCCCAGATGTGTTCAACAGGGAACATACTTCATAAAGCTATATAAAGATATATGGACTGAATGCCAAGTGCCAATGCACACAGGGAATGTATATTAAAATACAAACATGACGAAAAGCATTTTTCATTTCCTCTTCCTCAAAGAGAAAATATAATTTGAAGATTATTAGAT
Organism: Serilophus lunatus; assembly: GCA_013399895.1. Classification (NCBI taxonomy): domain Eukaryota; kingdom Metazoa; phylum Chordata; class Aves; order Passeriformes; family Eurylaimidae; genus Serilophus; species Serilophus lunatus. Next base: position 107,631 of record VXBA01000678.1, on the reverse strand, counting down.
GGCTATTAATATTTCATTAATTATACCATTGCATTTTCAGAAAATCACAGTCAATATCTGTCTCTGAAACTGGGGACTGATTATCAGAGAACTGACTATTAGCAAAGATTGCTCAAGCAACACTCCTCCTGCCCAATACTGCTTGGATTCAGTGACCCTTATTGATCCACATCTGACAATTCAGTTAAAAAGAAAGAATAGTCATCTAATGTTTCATATATTTAATCTGGTTTTCTCGACATAGGTGACTAGAAGACTCGGAGGACAGTTTTAAAAATGAGCATCGGATTTAGAGTCACATCCTTGGTCTGTATACTTTATGTTACAATTGATGCCTTATAAATTTCTTCTGTAAAATGATACCATGAGGAGTTGTGCTGGTTTCAGCTGTGAAGAGTTAATTTTCTTTGCAGTGGCTGGTATGGAGCTCTGTTTTGTATTTGTGCAGAACACAGGGTTGATAATATAGAGATGTTTTTCTTATTGTCAAGCAGTGCTTGCACAATGCTGAGGCCCTTTTGTACTGCCATGCTGGCAAAGAAGTTGGGGATATTTGGGAAGTTGGGAGGAGAAACAGCCAGGACAGGTGATCAAAATTGGCCAAAGGAGTACTCCATACCATATGACATCATGCTCAGTATATAAAACTAGGGAGAAGAAAGAGGAAAGGGAGGTTTGGAGTGATGGTGTTTGCCTGCTCAAGTCACCATTACACGTGATGGGTCCTGCTCTCCTGGAGATGGTTGAACACCTACCTGCCCATGGGAAGCAGTAAATTAATTCTCTGTTTTTCTTTGCTTGTGTGTGCAGCTTTTGCTTTCCCTATTAAACTCTTTTTATCTCAACCCATGAGTTTTCCAGCTTTTACCCTTCCAATTCTCTCTCCAATCCTGCTGATGGGATCAGGCTGTTGTGTGGGGCTTGATTGCTGGCTGATATTAAATAAACCATGACAGGAGTGAAGAAGAAGAGTATATAAAATGAAATGAAATTAACCATACTTCAGATGAAGAAACTGCAAGTATTAATATCTGCTCCTTAAATAAAGTCCTCTTTAACTGGAAAATAGATAACATCTGGAGGAATTGCATAATCCTGATTGGAAAGGCTGGAAGATGAGGAAAAGAACCTTTGGAAGTAAATGGGCTCATACATTATTACTCTTGTCAAGAGCAAACAGCAAATAAATGTCTAGAAGCAGAACAAAATATCATTATTAGTGTTTAATAAAATGTAATGAGCCCTAAGATGATCTTTTCTAAAAAATGGAAAATACAGTAATTATTTATGAAATACATGGTTACCCAATGTTGCCTTTGTTCTTTCAGGAATATGAGGAATCATAGTAGTATCTGGTTCATCAAAAGTTGGAAGGATTTCTGTTGGAAAAAATGTCAATAAATTATCTGAATAGTGAAGAGAATCTCCCTTTCCCTCCCACCTGCTTAAAAAATCTATACTATACTGCACACACCAGGAAAGGGATGTTTTAAAAGAGCAATGGACATTTACCCTCTGAAATTTATGGTTATGAAACAAAAGTTACAGCTGTTCAGTGAAATCACTGATTATCTTACATAGATCAGTCCGATTTTTGATCTAATCAAAATATAACTGAAGGGAATCCTCAGTCTAATCTTCACAAAAATGTGTATGTAAAGAAAAAGAAATGCAACAGTATTCAGTTTTCTCTCACAAGAGCTTTAAAAACATGGTGCCAACTATTGAAGTGTGTTGCTCAAATACAAACTGCAGATAACTTTTTATCCTCGATTAAAACATATATGTCACGACTGTTTCTTCTGGTAATATCTGTATAAGGTAAAAAAGTCTTGAGCTGGTGATGTTTCTATCAGTGGTGTGAATTGGTTGCAGCACTGCAGAGGTTTTTTAAACTAGAATGATATCCAGATAACAGCAAATGCACTGATGACGATTCCCCTCACTGCCCACCCTGAAAGCAGTTGCTCAATTATCGCTCATGGCTTGACAAAAGACCAGATAATTTACCAGGCTTGCGGCGTGGAGCATCTGGGATGCGAGTTGCTTTGGGTTTAAAGGGAATATATTGTGGTTCTTTAGGAGCTGAAAAAAAAGACCTGGTTTAGAGTTTTGTACTTTTCAGAAATTAGACAAGTTTATTGCACAGACAGTGTACGTCTCATGCTTGCAAAGAACAATCCCTGCATGAGAGACCGAAAAATTGAGTGTCAGAATTTAAAGAGAAAAGAAAATCATGAATGAAAACATGGGTGGAAAATTGATCAATTAAGCAAAATCTGGAGTCAAGCAACAAAATTTGAAAGAACCAGACAACTACAGTGGATATGTTTCCATCTGTATTTCAGAACTCATAACTGCAACACCCATGGCATGCTTGTCTCCTACAAGTGTTAAAGGAATTACAATGTGTGTGACAGGGAAAGAAATCTTCTGTGAAGACAACAAAACAGCTAGGAATCTTTCAATACCTGGAACAGATTAGAGTTAAGCTCAGTAAGTGCAAAAGAAAACAAATCAAAACCACAAAGAGATGATGTGAAAAACAGAATAATGATATATAAGCATTGGTCCAAGGTGCAGGAAAAAATAATAATGACCAGCTTAATGCAATAAATTTACCTATTGTGTCTTTTATTGTTCAACTGTAAATATACTAGGTGCCAAAACTTCATAAAAACAAGAAGATACATAGAATTAGTGGTAAGTATAAGCAAAAGGGTAAAAATACTCCCTTTTACATAACTGATTTCTTTTCAATTTGGAACACATACTTATTTTTTCCCCCTTTTTTAAAAAATAAATTATTTATTAGTGAAATTAGTGTGTATACACTCACTCAAAATAATGTTCAACTGATACTTTCAGAATTGTTAGGAGTTACAGAGGTTTGGCAGTTCAGTACTATGTAAATCCCCATTAAGTATATTTGAAGGGTCAAATTCTATTACCAGGTCACACAAATCTATGAGTGGTTTGAGTCACAGGTATTTAGTCATAAAGGCCCTGAAATACATTTTTCTCTAAGCACCTCTTGATAGGCACAAAAGAGATGCAACTTCTTTCAACTTCTTATATTTGTATGTTGTCTACCCTGCTATACAGATTATTCATCACTGATATCTCACATGTAGCCGAACAGCACAGACAACTCACTGTAACTAAAAATACAAATCAGCTCTACATTCCTTTAAACATCTATTTAACGATCATTAGAAAATACATTTATGATATGAAGATATATCAATTAACACTTGACTCACTGAGGAAGGACGACCCCAAAGAAACCTTGAATATTCAGGCACAACAAAGCAACAAAGTTTTTACCAGGTTTTGTGTGTGGCACATCTGGACTTGGTGATGCCCTGGGCTTGGAAGGGACTCGCCGACTTTCTTTTGGACCTGATGAGCAAAATTTTGAAAAAGTTATTGAGGAGAATGATTCAGCATATGTCTTTTGATTTTCCTGACTGGAGTTTCATTTTCTGCTAAGAAATTTTTTAGGAATTACTTTTGTCATTTGAAGATACTCACAGTGAGGTCTCCTGTCGATACAATCAATATCATGCCAGTGCAGAGACTAAAGACAGGATGACTGTTACAGTGCAGTGTCAGATTAACTCTTCACTCCTCTCAGCAGTCTCCAATAGATCTTTCTGCAGAGTAACTGCTGTAGGTCTGATACTGCCCCTAGTTGTGTTTCTCAAGTGCTTCGTATTCCAAAAGTCTATAGCTCATTTAAATCAAATTTGCAATAAAAAAACCCAAACCTATAGCAAAGCAGTCAAAGCAGAAGAAACATGGAAATTTACCACTAATTTTCAAATGGACAGAACTATTTCCAAAGTTTTGGTAACAGGAAAGTATTGTAATTTTACACTTGTAAATGAGTAACTAAAAAATACTAATACTGTTCTTGCACCTACTCTATGGAATTTAAGAAGCAAATTTTCCTATGTACAAGGGCTCAAGATGAGTGTTAACCCACACATCTCTATCATTTCATGTTAATGACTTATATAAATATCTAGCTGATGATCTTGCTCCATGACAGCTGTATAGCAAAATTTGATCCTCCTAGTGAAACACAGCCTATTCAATAAGTAACTCTGTACCTTCAGAGAACTCCTCAGTTTTGAAAATTTTCAAACTGATGGAACTTTCATGCACTAAAGGGCAAAATATTGATAAACTTACTTGCTCTAGTTGGAGGAACATGTGGACTGGGTGAAGTTTTAGGTTTGGAAGGCCCACGACGAGTATCTTTAGAAGCTGAAAGAAAGAAACTGAGTTAAATGCTACCAAAGTTTTCCAAGGTATCAGTGTCAACTACCAACAACAACAGCCAACAAGAACAAAACAAAGATTTGAACAAAGGTATTCTGTGGAAGTGATGCAAAAGAGAGGGGTATTGAACAAAATCAGGTTATAGAGAAAAAAAATAATCTGTGATGAAACATCAACTATGCAGTAGATAGAATTACTTGTTCCATTTAAGAAGAGGACTTAAAAAATAAAAGAAGAAGAAAACAAAATATGTATCTTCAAATACAAAGATGCCACTGGTCTCTAATGGAGGTTGCCCTGGAATGATTAAGAGTAGCAGATTAAAGTGATAAGAATGACTTAGTCAAATGGATCTGCCTAAAGCAATCATATGACTCAAGTTCACGGAGGTTCACTGAAGACTGTGTTCTGACAGTGAAACTGAAGTTTGAGTAGAACAGAATTATTTTTCAGTCCTTTGTGAAGGATTGAATTTTGTTTTGTAAGCTGGAGGGGAAGGGAATTAGAGAAAGACTGAGGCTGAGGACTTATAGGTCAGAGTACTGTTCTGATCTGCACTCTGCCACTCATCATTAAATATTGAAGATAATTGCCTTATATTATGTGCATAACAACTTGAAAGGAACAAAGACTTTCCTCAGTTGTTTTGTAGAAAATAAGAAAAGGGACAAAAAACCTTAACTGTTAAACTATGAAGGAACATACAAATAAAGGTGACAAATTTTTGCAGGTCCACTCGATGATTTTTTCTGAAGACTATTCAGACAACAAAGCATCACTACCTATTGTTAACTTTGGCATCAGAGTTCTAAATGTCATTAGTTCCAGAACTGCTTTAGCATAACGAAACAACAAAAACAAGTACTCCCAAGAACAATCAAATTGTTGCAATCACTGTCTCCACAATAATCACACCATCCTTGCTACAGCTGATGGCAGATGGTAATTCACCCCTGAAACTCAACACATCAGAGTATTATGCTGCTCAGAATTGACTCCAGAACAAGGTAATATCTCTAATACAGAACAGATCTCAAATATAAATCTGAAGCTTTTGTAAAAGCCACAAAGAGACTGTGAGTGGTTTTTCACCTTCCAACTTTGTACACTTTCCTGACTGATTTCAAGGGTTTTTTCAAACAACAGGTGCAGAATTACTGGGGGAAAAAGGAACCCGAGTTGTTGTCTCTCTGCCAATTTCTTCAGCAATACTATCTAACACTGCATATGCCTTGGATTCCCATACTGGGTCTCACAGGGATGGAGTTTGTTTTCTTCATAGCAGCCCCTGTGGTTCCCTGTTTTAGATCTGTGACCAAGAAAGTGTTGATAATATACTGATGTTTTAGCTTTTGCTGATTGTGGCTTGTTACAATGTCAAGAAGTTCTCTGTTTTTCACTCTGTCCCTGAGAAAGTAGGCTGGAGATGGGCAAGATGCCAGGAGGGGACACAGCTGGACCAAACTGACCAAAGGGACAGTCCACCTGATATAATGTTAAGCTTAGCAACAAAACTTTCCAAAGGACCCATTGCTCCTAGACTGGCATTGGTCTGCCAGAGGGATGTGGTGGATGGTATTACTTGGGTTTTTCCACCCTTTTTTTTAACCTTCACTTGTTAAACTGTCTTTATCTTGAGCTATGGGAGTTTTTTTTCTCACTTCTGCTATTCTGATTCTCTCCACCCCAGCCAGTGTGGAGTAGAATGAGCAAGTGACTAGTTTATGCTTGGCTACTGGCTGGGATCAACCCACTAAAGTGCCCCATGCAATAGCTAGTGTGAGTTGCATAACTTACTTTCTCCATCCTTAATTAAGTAAAATCATGCCCCTCCTTTTCACCTTCCCTTTGCCAAAACACAGGCAAATTCGTATGGAAAAGACCTATTTTCACTGAGAAAGCACACACTGTTACAAGTGACTGAAGATAGAGATTTTAAACTTATCAGGTTGCTTATAAATTCCACCACGCTGGATTTTATCCTCCAACGAATGCTCCAAGAGATACATACAAATCAGAAGCTCCACTGATCATAGTAGAATTCATAAGACACACATATGATATGATATGGTAAAGAAACAATGTACTTACCAGGTTTTGTTTGTGCCACCTCTGAGCCTGGTGATGTTCTAGGCTTGGAAGGAACGTGCTGTGGTTCCTTAGGAACTGAAAAAAAAATTCAAGAAATTATACTGACAGAAGGCATAATATTTAAAAAGGACATATGCTTTTGGGATCCTCTGGCAACACAAAAAGCTTGAGTGATTGAGAAATATGAAAACATGAAAAAACAGTGTTAATGAAGAACCTCTGTAACAGGATAACAAAAAACAAGGCCAGTATGGATGGACCAGTATAAAAGGTGAAGTAGCACATGATAGAAACTGAATATAGAGACAAGTAGTCTAAGATAGATTGTGGTGCTTCCATCCACTATGCAGAACATATTTGTGTGAGAAAAAAAAAGAAAAAGATGATTATGAATTGTTAGTGTAAAATCACAAAAAAACCCATTCAGAGGATTAAATTCAATAGTAAAAAGCTATGACAGTGTCATGCAATGAAGATGAGCTTGTGATGCTCAGCGTACATTGAGAAAAAATGTAGATGTGATGGTCCCCAGGTGATTTACTCTGTAGGTATGACTGTTATCTATTGTTGGTTTTAGATGATCAGTTCTAAGTGTTATAGATTGCAATATTATATCAGAAACAAAATATAAAAGACATTTTGAAAGCTGAGAAGAATAACTCCACTTACAATTAGTATTACTTGTTTAGTAATTGCATTCTGAATAACATACTATGTATACTGCCTCATACAGAAACAGTTACATAAAAAGAAGTCTCTGAGAAGATAATGTGAGCTTTGTTCTCCCAAGGACTTCAATGAGATACCTAAATACATACCATTATGTTATTCAAAAATTACTTTCTAGAGACACTAATCTCTAACTTTTATGGTGTATTTCAAATGCGGTTTATATAAACAACTGTAATCAGAGACTACTTGCTTTTTTACTGGATGTCATATTATTAAAGAGCTCTATGGTGTATTATGTTACATGATCACATAATTCTCTCTAAAATGGTATGGATCTAAATTAGAACTCTGTGTTTAGGAGCCATAAGGCAGTGAAAATGATGGTATGTCTCTCTGTGTCATTTCTTAAGCATGGATGACAATTAAAAAAAAGAAATTTCTTTGGGTCTTTTAAGGCAATCACAAGATAAGTGGATGGTGCTGAAGAAAAAGTTCTGTGCATTCCAGATTCTTGAAGAAACAATAAGTTGTTGGTTGGTTTTTTGTTTGTTGGTTTGGTTTTGGTTCCTTTAAACACAGAAGAGTACAACCTTGTAACATTTGTATGACAAAATGTTGATATTCTATACGTCAATGTTGTATATTCACGGAATTTTCTGTTAATCTCACCAACTGAATAGTAGGGGACAGAAAGTAATTTTTTCTGCCTACTACTGAATTCAACTGCACTCACATTTAATGACATAAAAATCCAGTATTTTGGAATACAGCTTTAATGATCATTAACACCAATAAATATTTATCAACAAACACTAACTATGTACTGGGCAATTTACTCTCTTGTGCAGAAAATAATAATGTCATGAAATTAAATTATTGTTACTTAAAATCATTTATTTTAACAAAGCAAAGCAATGTGGAAAATAATTGTACCACCCAAGTAGCCACAGGGCATACTTTAGTTCCTTGGCATTTGCTATAGTTAGAAGGGCTCATCTGAGTGTAACAAAATTCTTCTCATGCTGTTGGCACGAAGCAGCAGAGATTTATTCTTTTGCATGTTGAAAAGTACCTACTGAGTATTACTACTCCTGAAAATTGCAAATAAATTGCTGAACACAGCAGAACAGAAACCCACTGTATTTTAACTGGCTCAGATAACCAAACAGCTGCTGAGAAATACATTTCAATCCAACATAACCGCAATAGAAACAATCACAAAGCAGTTTACCATCTTTGGCCTGTGGTATATGAGGTTTGGGTGAAGTTTTGGGTTTAGAAGGAACACGTGGAGTCTCCCTTGCAGCTGGAAGAAAAAAAGTGGGTACTAAGTTGGTTAAATTGCACAGCAGTTAGTATCTGATACCAGTTGAACACACAAGCACAGAAACCATACACCTGCAACAAAGAAGAGAAGTCTCTATAGGAAGTAGAAAATCAGGTAATATTCTCCATGTATTTACAACAATCTAAGCAAGAAAGTGGAATTTTATTAATTTTTGAAGCTAAAGCTTTTTTGTTGTAGTGCTGTGGGGCTTTTTTTAACGTTTGTTTTTTTGTTTTAATAAGAACTAGAACAAGCACAAACAAGCATAACAATGAGAGAGGTGATTCAGAGCTGCCAGCATAATTATCTTAAAAAACAGGAGACATTCCAGCTGTGAAAAGAGCAATAAGCCCAACGATTGTGAATGCCAAGCAAGAGAATTACCTAAAAGAAAAATAAAGTTAAATTAAATAATCTTAAGGCATGAGGTAATTAACTTCAGTGATGCTTTCTGTGTTGGAAAAAAAGCAAACACAACAGCTGACCAAGGAGATATCATTACCTATCGTTGACCTTGGTGGTTCAATTCTAAGTGTAATAGGTTCCAAGGCTGCAACAGAAACAGTGTGACAAGATAAGTGTGGAACATACTCCGGAACCTTAAAATTATTCCACTGGTAAGTATAAAGGCAGGTGCTAATACGACACCACAGTAATGTGGATCTTCAAATTAACTTTTTCTTTTCAAAACCACAGACGATTAATTTTCTTAATAATACAGGTTAAATAAGAAATATATAATTGGGTAAACTTGATGGCAGTAGAAGGGAAAATATGAGGATAGAAATCAGTAAGTTTTAGAACAAGCAAGAGATGAGGTCAGAGCACTCAACTGTGTCAAGGGACTCTTGATATACAAAAGTATCAGGAATCCCCAAATTCAAGTCTGTTAGTAATTGAAAGTGGCTTGTTGACCATGACAAAACTGTTGAATTTTTCCTCTAAGGTGAGTAATTGAGGACTAAAAGGCTGCTATTGATACAGTTATACTTATTAATTATCTGAAAAAACTTGTTTTCATAAGGCCTCTTAGATTTTTGTCATTATATCCTCTAACAATTCAGACAACAAAGCCAATATATCACGGCCTTTTTCTCCCCACAAACTATGTCAAATTGGGAAAAAAGATTACAAAATGGCAGAATCCAAAGAAAATTTCCTGGAAGTAAAAAAAATACATTCAAATAAAAAAATATATATAAAAATAAAAAATTATTCAAATACTAATGCAGAAACTCTTCCCATCCAAGGCAGTAACAGCTAACATAGCATATAACATAAAGACACACTCACCTAAAGATGGAACCTTCTCTATAATCCATAATCATTTACCTCCCAAACCCTCTTACTCATCTACCAATTTTAAAAATGGGCTTCATAATAAGTAAAACTACAAAACTTTGATTGTAACTGATGCTTTTGATAATACAGTACTTCTTACATATCTGTTAACATTCACAGTATAATATTCCATAGTATTAGTATTGCTGCAAATGAAGAAAAAATACCAAAACCACCAGTATTAACTTCTATTGATAATGGCCAGATACTCTATAGAAAACTCAAAATTGTCACTAATTTTTCTAATGTTCTCACTATATATCCCTCATTTGCAATGACTTTGCCATTATTCAAGCTCATCAACTGCCTTCAAATTCATAATCTTTTTATACAAAATTCTAATTTCTATATTCAGATTGCCTTTGAAAAATCAGTGAATTCTTAAAAAGAACAAAACAATTTCAGATAATAAATTTAAATTCTACAGATTGAGATTAAGGTCTGCATATTGTTTTCTGAAGTAATTTGATTTCTTTTTGTACAAATATTATCCCAAAATAATGAGCGACTCTTCTCCCCTCCTAGAGGAGAAAAAAATTGAAGCTTTTCTCTTCTTTACTCTCTTCACTAATAGCAAGCCTCAAAGTGTACCATTACATAAGAATTACCCTATCATATTTAGCTTGAGATGTTTCACTTTTAACAGATTATTTGTGCTTCAAATCTATGGAATGACACCTGGAAAAAGTGGGCCAGTGAAAACCAGTATTTAAGCTTAAAGTAAATGGTGTCCTATAGGAGAATCACAGTCATATTCAGCATTGAAGAAATGAAGTCTAGGAAATCACCTTCAGTTCATAGCATGTATAATCATGCAAAAAGAAACAATACTCTGTGTTTAATGCATGAAATATTGTTGGATATGGGCAAAACAGACAGAGCCTTTGTTAAAGAGATAACCAAAGAGCTGGATGTTCTTCTGCAGCAAAATTAACTTCTCATAGTTTAGTCAAAAGCCAAAGAAAAGGGACTTAACAGATGATGCTAAAAAACGTTGTTATCCAATATTGACCTTGAAAAGTCAATGTTATTAGAGGAGTTTTGAGAGTATTTCATGATGCAGAACTTTTTGCAGTTGAAAACAATAAGTGATTTGCTGCTAGTTAACCGAAACAAATTGTTTCTATTTTATCAAATAATTTAATTTGGGGCTTAAAGCTGTCCTTGTTCAATGAAGTATTATTTATGTAATCAACTTCATCCATGTTTTAAAGAGCAAAGCTGTAATACTGAAAACATCTTGAAGTCCTTTTTGAAATGCAATCTGCACAGCAAATGCAAACAGTGACTCAAGTTTTCCTTTGAATTAGATATAGCATTTAAGGCTTACTGCAAAGGATGCCTTTGTTCTTGTCCACATAAGAAAACTTATTTCTTAAACAGATAATATATATTTCCATAATAAAAAGGTAATATAATACATGATTTTATATAAACTTTCCACCTCATTAAAAATATTTTTTTCTTTTAAATGGAACACAATTTTTCATGAATTGAAGAGATGCAATATTTTCCATAAATTTGAGAAATTATCAAGCAATGTTTTATTATGTGCAACAAAGAACTCATCCTTCTGCAGAAATTGTTTAGCAGTTTGTAGTTTTAAATGTAATTTTTAGATTAATGACATTATTTTTTTATTTCTATATTCCATGAAGTCTTTATTATTGCAATAATTTATATTCTATCTTCTACTGATGTAATTGAAGCTTCTAAGTAGATACCTTCGAAAGGATATGCTATCTCTTAGAAGACATCTCCATGCTAGGAACATGAAGAAATAATAAAAGACCATTTTAGATGGTGTTTAATATAACACAAGATTATGTTTCCATTTGTTGGGTTTGGACCACATATGAATATTCAAGAAGTCTACAGGAAATGGTGTTTTCAACTGCACATATTATTAGACCAATGAAAAGAAGAATGACTAAAGATGACTCAGAATCATTACCCTCTGCAGTCTTTGGACGTTCATATATGTAGGGACTCCTAGTAGTGACTGACACTGGAATGGTTGCTGCTGGAATAAAGAGAATTTTCTTGAGAGAAATATAGATGCTTCTATATCTGTTTTTATGCTGCTGGTATGGCTCAGCTGCTCTTGCTTCCCAGTAAAAATCCATCTCCTCCTAATTATTTGGAAAAACTGTATAAATGATAAATTTGCCAAATGTTTGTAACTACCCTGTGCAACGTCTTAGCAAATAATAAGTGCCTTTATGCTGCAGGAACACAACAGCAGAGGAGCTCTCTAAATCTTCACCTTCCTATTTTGCCAAGGGTTTGGTTTTTTTTTCCTCTTTGTGGATGCAGACCACTATAAAGAAACAGATCCAGAGAAATTAATTTTCTTTGGCAAATTTTTCTATTAATTTTCCTGAGTTTCTTCTGTAGTGATGCAAAGGTTAGATATGAAAGACTTTGGCTGTAAATAACTGTAAAGTTGCTGAAAGCAAAGCTGAAGATCCCAGTAGATCATCTAGTGCAACAGATAATTAATCAAGTTATCAAGCTTTCTATCTCAAGTACCTAATTTGGTTTTAAATGATCAAACTCCAAAGACTCTGAAAAATATAAACACAAAGTTGAAGTCAAAGTTGGTAGAATTATTTAGTATTAGCATGACTTTACAACTGAAGTCCATTTTCACTCTTAAATAAATCTACTATAACTAAGTATCCTTTGTGTTTATCCAAACCTTCAAACCTCCCAACACAGATTTTAACTAGGAAAGAAAAAGGGATTGATGAATACTGTGCAATGTGTCTCAAGCTGTATTTTTGGGCAATTTAAGACTCACAAATGCACTTATTTCAAGGAACTTACCTAACATATTTAAATACAACAAAATTTGAGATCTAACACTTCCAAAACTGTAAGTTGAGATAAAAAAATCACTTTATTCATTTAAAAGTCTCTTTTTCCCAACATGAAGGCTTGCAGTGAGGGCATTATGTCTGTGAGGATTGTGTTTAAAAGACTGAATTATTTTAACATTTTAATTTTCCCCTCATTTAATTACTGACATCTTTTTCTAATTAATGGTTCATGTATTTGATACTATTGCCACTACTCTAAGAAAGCAAACTACTCCAAAATTTCTTTAGCACAATTATTAATAGATATTGCAAAACTTTTCTGGAAAGAAGGTGTTGCAGTGGAGTTGGGTGCATTATAACTTCCTTTCTTGAAAAATGGAGAACTTGTATATTTAGATAGAGGTGCTCATGCTAACAATAGTACAAGTGAGGGCAATGGCTGGGCACGTCAACATTGGCAACAAAAACTTTTTCTTTCAGGTAACAGATTCAATTTCCCAAATATCAAGAAAAAGAATGGAGCTGTGAACTTTACTAGAATGTATAGTTTGTTGGTTGGAAAAACTAAAAATTGTTTATATATTTATGGTTTTTTTAAATGACGTTTTTTCCTCCATTAAAAAAAAAAGACACTTTACTTGAAACAGCAAAAAAGTCATATTAACGAGAGCTAAAATTAATTTTCAAGATCTCTGTTTGACACAAAGTGGGTCATTAGTAAATCACTGATCAAGTATGAATTTGGCACATATTCTTCATTACTTTGATTCGCTGTTAAGGAAAGGTGACAACCACTGTCATGACATAAATTTTTAGTTTATGTTGAACTCCAAAGTGAGCTGAAACATTCTGGTCTTTGACCATCTTGCCACCTATCCAAAAACCAGGTTCTCCCCAAGCACTGCATTTTTATGCCCCAAATAATATTTTCTGAACAAGAATATGATAATTTGTCACATCAGAACACGTGCTCATTTCACAAATAACGATTTACAGGAAAATCGTAGCAAGCTTTATCATGATTAGAAAATGTGTTTTAGGAATTCCCCTGTTCATTTAGGAAGAACACTTACAGGGAAAGGACAAGTGAGAGGCATGAGTACAAATACAGAATCATGCTACTTTCTAGTCATATAGAAACTTTATATATAGCCATTCAGTGTGAAAACATCAGTATAAATTCTTGATCTTGGCCGTCCAAGGATGGACAATCTCATGCAACAGTTTCCAAATGAGTTGGGTTTTTTTTTCTCTGCCATTTCAAAAAACAACATGCAGGATTCAGATCTATATTCAGACATAGCATCTACAGCAGACACAAAAGTAATTATTCTTGTAATACAATACTGGATTTCCTACACTAAAAATTATGTATGAGCTGTAATTGGCATGAAAAATTAATTATGCACACTACTTTGAGACATTTCCAAGTCATAAGTATCATCCAGTTAACAAGCTTCACAGGGAATAATTTGGTCTGAAGAGAGCAATTTCTTTTTATGAGCAAAAATAATTTTCAGATAATCTGGAAAGAATTTAATAAAATTGTCTGATCTCTTCCAGAATTAAGCAATATATTCTTACAATAAGCAATTATGCAATTTTAAGCTTTTTAACTTCATTGCAAACCATGTAACACTAGAAACATGTAACCATGTAACACTTTTTATAATTGTATTTCCTTATTCTTCAGATCCAGAAAATGCCAGATGTATTTTATTCTCTGCCATACATTCACCAGTGGGAATGTTATTTCATTTGAGATCGTAAAATATGCCTTTACCAAAGTTCAGAATAGAATTCCGCTGTTGTTTCCACAGTTTCAGTTAAGCCTACATATGCATTGATGATCACTGAATTGATACAAATCCTGCAGTTCTGTGTAGGATGCTATACTCATCAGCAAAGCAGGAGAATTTTCATTTTCTGAACCCTATACTGAACTAAATTGGAAAACTTGTTATTTTGAAATGAAAAGCAGGAAAACAATTTGTTTCAATGCTGGGCTTGTTTTGCTTCTTTTTTTAATTTTATTTTTGGATTCAATACAAAATGAGGAATTCCTCATCTTTCTAATACTTAAGTGCTGAACTTCACACAGAATAAATTCAAGCTAAAATGCACTACTTAAGTGATACACTATGACAATGCTTGCTATGGAAGTTAGTTACCAGGTTTAGTTCGTGGCTTTTTGGGTCTGCCAGATGGTCTAGGTTTAGATGCAGAAGGTGTGAGTTTTGCTTCCTTAGGAGCTGAAAGAAATACACTGTATTATAAGTTTATCCTTTCCACTGTATCACATAAAAATGAAATGACGCAAAAAATGACTACTAGGAGCAAAAGCAAATGAAATGGCAAAATCAGATATCCCAAGAAGGCTTCTCAGAAACCTAAGACTTGATTAGCCCAGCAAAATCCCTGCTTGTTCTTCACTGTAAAAGTGAGTAATTACATTTAGGATAAGTAATTGTAGCCTGCAATCACATTCTAATCTTTCTCTCATTAAGTTAACAAATTCATTTTTGCAAGATACCTAAGAGGTAAAACAACAGTGCTGTTTATCCTTTTGAATTCCAAGTCAATTTTAAGCCATCAGGAGACAAAAATAGACAAAATATTCAAATATGTGCTCAGTTTTCAGCACTGTAAAAAAAAATTCTGGCAGGCAGCTGGAAAAACATGGAAACAATAATAAAAAATGGAATTGCTTCCTAACTGTGGTCATCGAATTGCTAATGAGTAGCATAGAAATATTGTCATGTAACTGGTAAAAATTAAGAACAATCAGTCCTGGAAACCCTTTTACCCTGAACATGCATGAGCTGAAACTGTAATTAGCTAATCTGACTGTTAGTCTGATCTCAAATAAAGTTTAAGGTCAGTTTCAGACAGTATAGTCAGTAATTTTGTTCATTTTTAGAAAGCAGTGCTATGAGACTGCTCTTCAATAAGATGTTCCATAGCAATGGATACAGTGGAAAAGCATTTGATATTTACAGAAACAACAGAGCAGAGTGAGACACTAAGTGACTGGGAGGTGTTTTTCAAGCCAAAATGACATTCAGGAGGATTCATGAACAGTAGAATTAACACATTCACCTAGTGCCTAGTGCTTTTCAATTGTATTTCCAACAGGTTCGTTATTATTCTGTGAAGGTAGAGAGTGTTGGTGGAGAAAAACTCCCAAAGAAATGAAAGAAAATTCTGCTCCCAAAAAATGTACTGTACTATAGAACTAGAGCAACTGTATGAAAAAAAAGTTTGTTTTTCTCCTAAGTTCAGTAAAACATTTCTGAATGCTTACCTCTTAATTTTTTTCCTCTTTTGGAGAAATAGATTAAATACCATAAAAGCTATGAGATGAAGTAACAAACTGTGGCTTGAACTGCAAAAAATAGTGACCAACAGCTATAGAAACATGGATTACCTAGGGTTGCTTTTGGCTGTTCAACAGGTCGAGAAGTTTTAGGCTCCAAAACTGGTGGTTTAGGTGCTAAAAAAGAAAAATTTAAGTATAATCGAATCGATCAGTAGAAGTATCAGCAGTAAGCCAAGAGTGTTATCATTCCAATAGTTCAGGGGAGTTGTTTTTTTAGACAGTCTAGATAAGTCTCACTCTTATGTGCAATACCTACACCCCCCTTTTAGGTTTTTTTCCTATGAAATTGCACACGTGTCAGAGTCTGCTTCTAAGGCTCCTTCCCCATACTTACGTTCTCAGGATGTTTTTAATCTGTTATTTGATTCAATCAGCAAGTAGATTTATTTTATGTTGTGAGAGAATATTAAGAAGGGATGGAGGAGGTTTTTGACTAAAGAAAAGAATGTAATCCATAACAAATAACAGAGAAGCTATAGGAAAAAGGAAACTTTCAAATGTCAAAATCTTTCTGAAAATCTTAAGTCAGTACCTGTAGCTAATTGTGAGAGAGGTGTAAGACAACAAAGACGACTCCTGATTTTTTTACTGACCTGTCTGTTTATAAGACATGAGAACAGAAACATTTTAGGGCTCTAGTTATCCATATCATAATATTTATTGTTCCAGCATCTGAATCACTTAAGGAGGAAAATTAGTTTCCCTTAATCCCAAATAAGAAGAAGGTTAGTAGAGATGTCCATTTTTTTATCAAAAACAGAAAAGAAAAAAAGACGCAACACAATGAAAATGTTCTTGTGTTCAAGAACGGGTCTCGTGTTTCCCCATCTTCTTTGAGAAAGATCTATTTCCACTAAAATGGCAATGTTTTCCATTGGGTTCTCTACAGGAGGATTACATGAGCAGTACTTTACTTTTAATCAACAAAATACTGGGACTAGCAAAGATGTTATCTTTGCCATAGTATGAAAGTGGGAGATAGGGATTGGCCAAGGACATAACAGAAATAATAATAACATATATTTCTTGTACAAATAATATTAGAACACCCCTGTGCCACCCAGAAGAACTTTTTCCTTTCCAGTCTTTTAGAAAGGTTACAATACCAGAGAATTTGCTTATATTTTTACCACTGGACCCAAATACATAAACCTGATGAGTTTATCTCTCATTCCTTATGTTAGGAAACATCAAATGACCAATTTTAGAATGATAAGCTAGTCAGGATGCTTATGTATTGCAAAGCTTCTGTCCTTTTTAGGAAGTGTTGCTTAGATACTTTTAGTGAAAATATCTCTCTGCATACCGACTTGTAAAAATGGGTGTGCACAATTACCAGGTTTCACATGTTGTATTTCTGGGGTAGCAGATGGTTTCAGTTTAGAAGGAATAAGTGGTATTTCTTTTGGAGCTGAAAGAAAGAGCTCAGTTTGCAATCAAAAATTGTTTAACAAGCATTTCCCACAACAAACAACACATGTCACAAGTTTATATTGAAGAAAAGACAACTTAGTATGGAATGTCAAAGCCAGCTGATGAAATCAGATTTTAAAGTGTGGAATGGAGGTGATATTGAAATGCTGTGCATTGATCAGAAATAAGATTCTGTGACTCAAAGATAATTAAAATTTTCATTTTGAAAGCTTTATATATCAGACACAATCAGCACATGCGTGTGCATTGGGAGTAAAAGATGTAGACAGGACAGTCTAATAAGAGGATGATGGTGTTTTGTCATGCAAGAGGCAAGTTTACTTTTCTGAGACAGTAAAATCATCCAGAACTATGTTCTCATAGAGAGATATCTCAAGAACAATCAGTCTAAGAACAATGGAAGAGCAAGACACTCTAACCAAGAAAAAGAATGTTTATGCATGTGAAATGATGCGCTTGAAGAAATGCATTCGTATGGGATGAAGTGCTCAAAACAAACACAGAGTTTTTCACTGGGTGACAACAACGTTACCTAATGTTACCCTTGGCCATTGAAAAGGACGAGAAGTTTTAGGTGTGAAAGATTCCAGAATGGATTCACTTGTTGCTGCTGGAAGAAATGACGACAGTCATAAAACAGCAAAGAGCTAATGGAAGAAACTCTTCCTTCATAAGCAAAACCAAATTTGTTTTTATGAGAACAACAAATATTTCAGTAATGTTTGGACAGGTTAGTATGCGTTAGGGAGAAATTCAGAACCGCACAGAGCTTCAGTCACTATAAATTGGCACATTTATGATGTGCAGAAATTCTAGATGTTTGTTTCTTCCTGCCTTCATTGCAAGTGGTCTGGATTTCAACCGCTGCTGAGTAAGATTTTAAGTAGAGCTCTTGAACATTCTGAGTTCTGGTCCAATACTCAAGGGAGATGATATTGTGCAAAATGTAGGAATTTAATGAAAAGGACATGTTAAACAATCAATTATTCAGACATTAAAACATTAAAAAAAGAGAAAAGCTGGCAACTGATCCAGTCATGATATCAGTCCAAAAACATTGAGTGTCTAACTCTTAACCAATTTCATGCTGTTAATAATACACTATTCAGTATTTTTAACAGGGCTACAACAATAAAATGCAGCCTACAAACCACATCACATTATTTTCAGAACTATTGTACAAATGCTGTTTTCTCAATTATCTATGTGGAATATTTTTCAAAATACTGAAAGATAATCACGTGACTATGAGTTGCCATATGCATCATAACTGTGAGAAAGCACTAATTTCAACCATTATTAGCAACATAAATTCAAGATTCAGTTGTTAGGGGCTAATCTAAATGTGCACTGAAAGTCATGCCAGTGTATTAATTTCAGAGAGTTTCAGAACAAGGTTTGAGCTACTGAATTAAGAACGATTTAGAGATTATTGTACCTGGTCCAGCATCTGCTGTTTCAAGCTTACTAGGTGTCACAGGGCTTGAAAGAACAGGCTGAATACCATTGAAAGCTATAAAAAAATAGGTCAAAATATCTCTGATTATTAATTCCACACATGTTTTTTTTAGGTATAGAAGAACACAAAATGTTATAGGCTATGCTTAATTTTCAATGCAGACATCCACCAACCATAAGCATGCCTTACCACAGTAATGGAGCAGTGCTGGTTTAGAGAGTGAGCTGAAGCTAGTTATTAAAATGAGAACTAAAACTGAAGTGTCAGTCAACTGAAGCTAATATTACTTTAGTT
Organism: Serilophus lunatus; assembly: GCA_013399895.1. Taxonomy (NCBI): domain Eukaryota; kingdom Metazoa; phylum Chordata; class Aves; order Passeriformes; family Eurylaimidae; genus Serilophus; species Serilophus lunatus. The sequence goes on along the minus strand of VXBA01000678.1, from coordinate 88,525 downwards.
AGCATGGCCCCCATATTTTAAAGCAACCCAGAAAATACAAAGATAAAAGAACTTATAACACCATGGTTATAAAGATAAAACACTCAAAAAAAAAGGCAGAAAAAGTATAGTCTACGAAAACTAAAAAGCACTGCAAATATATTTCTGTGAAAAAAGACTGCTTTAATTCTCTTCAGTGCTTTGCTTTCTGTCAATATTTTGTTAATGATTTTTAATGTCATATAATCTGTGTACATATACACAAATGAAATATAAGAGTAAAATAAAGTTAAAAAAATCATTGAACAGTTAAAAATAGGAAAGCAAGAAGCTTCCAATGCTAGTAAAACAATATACAGTATATAAATGTGTGTTCTTTCTAAGTGCATCACAATTAAGCTTGTAAGAAAAAAACAAGTAATTTTAAGATTCTTATTAAGATTTAGTCGTTAGTAGTAGTAGTAGTAAACAAAGATAACGTCATGTAATTAGATCTCAAAATAGCCCTAGTAGCTTTTTGAATAACAAATGTGAGATCAGAAGCAGTATCAGGGGAGTTTCTCAGCAGTAAGCACAAGTTGTCACCTAGAAAAGGGTACTTTGTCTGTCTACACTAACGAACAGGACTCAAGCAGAAAACAACACAGAAAATGACCAAAATATCTGGGATTAACAAGATTTCAAAAGTTTATGTTAAAATACCAAAAAGGGTTTAACTGAAAAGCTAATGCGTTACTATTACCCGTAGTTGTTGTTAACACATGAGGTGTTCTGGAAAGTGGAGGCATAGATTTTTCCAGGTCAGCTGAACTGGTAACTGCAGAAAAATGTAAATAGCCCTGAGATAGATTCATATGACACAGGCATAGAAAGGGAGGGGAAAAAAAATTCAGAAAGAGTAAAGATTGTTTTTCTTTGCTTTGCAAGATGCCAACACCACTGCAATGGTTTAACAAGATTTCCTTTCTCGAAAAGAAAGGAACAAAACCTCAAAGTTTCCAAGATTCCACATGAACCTAGTAGACACACTCTGACAGAAACTGCAGTCCCTCTAAAAGCAGACTTTTCAACAGGAGTCTATGGATCTGTACACATGGAACAGGAAAATCCTGGATTTTGACTACACCTGCACATGTAGAAAGAGATCTACATACTTTAAATACATGCAAACATTAATTTCTACAACCAAGTATTTCTATTGCCAAAGCTTTGCTTGTTTCAGCATAGCAGATGCCAGTATTGTGAGTTACAGATTTTAATATACTATACATCATGCAATTTGCCATTTAATGGTGATATTTTAATCAAATTGGTATAATATAAATTAACACAACTTCTGTGATAAAGCCAGACTGAGGCAGAAAATGCAAACCAATACTCTTGAAACACTAACTCTCAGGTTTAGGAACATTTTCTTTCTCATCTCTTGCACATCCATACCTTTGCTATGAATACAAATTTCATCTTGAAATAAGAACGTAGCTTGAAACAAAAATGCTTAGAAACAGAGAAAACTGCAAAATAATTTCCATTATATGGTTAGCAGAAAACTCCATATGGTAAAATGCTCCAATGAAGAATATATCTTTTTAACAGATGATGAATCCATCTAGTCCTTGTCCTAGGTCCTTGTATTCTACAGATTAAAAAGGCACTAAACAATACTAAAGCCTGTGATTTATTTTTTATTAGATTCTACACCACAGAATTACAGTGTAGCTATAGACCCTAACTATCAGACACTGTAGACAAAATTCCACTTCAGACAACATCAAGAGATCCGAGGAAACAGGTGCTAACTCTAATGTCCGTGCAAAAGCAAATACTAAGCTATGGAAGTATCATAAATACAATTTACCAGTCTCTATTTTTGATAATTCTGCAGATGCAGATGTTTGGGACAGGAAAGTAATATGATTAGAGTCCAATGAAGCTGGAAAAAAACCCCACAAAACACAAAAAACCAAAATAAAGCACCCTTTTTGGCATCATCTGAACGTGTACACTTGACAAGCTTCAACACATAATTAATAAATTAGGGACTTGGGATAGGAAAAAACTCAAATGCACATGCAATGGATTTTCCAGTGTAAATGTGTGAAGATGCTCTGGTGATGTAAAAGATGAAGAAACATGAAGAAGATATCATGTTACAAAAAAAAAAAAAATCTGAAAGGGCCATAATACAAAAACTTTAATCTCTACGCTTATGAATTATCCAAGTGTGCTAAAAGCACAACAAGATCTCTTGGGAAAATTCCTGTTTTGCATTGTTGCCCCACCTACAGGAAGTATTGTCACTGCCAAAGGCTGCTGGTATATTGAACCTTAAAGAAACTTGCAATGATTCACCAAAGCTGAAAAGAAGCATCAATCTTAAAACCCTATTGTGACTTCAAAATCAGCAGCAGGACAGAGCATTCCAAAATCCAGGTGATGGCAACATAAAGGCATGGGCAGAAGACAACCAGCTGCCTTGAAAGTCAGTGGTGAAGCAACAAATAGCTGCACCCTGAGATCAGAAATCCCTAGAGGGTGACTGACTTGCTGTGCTGTCCACTCATGCCAGCCCAGCTGAGTTTTGCCTCTTAACAATGCCATCGTATTTGAACGTGTCAGAGAAAGCAAGACCCACTCCCAAAACACAAAGAAGAAAGGGAATGGAGCTGAAGCCAAGGTGCAAGAACGTGGTCTCTCTGCAAGACGTCACATGCTTCCTGCAGAAACTTGTGAAACATTTGTCAGCAATGGAAAAAGCCTGGGATGGGACAAGAGAATTGCAGACCAAGCGAGGCGAGTGCTTCAGCAAGCCAAGCTGCACCAACAAGTCTTCGTACTCTCCAGAGAAGATGACAAATCTGCCAGGTGGTTTGGGCTAGGAGGTGTGATGGAGAGCAAGATAGATGGGAGACAGTGGAAAAAGAAGGGTTTTGCTAGTTACCCATCACAGTTTGCTGGGTTGCCAGAGTGGAAGGAGTGGTGGACTTCAGCCTTGGTCTTCGAGTAGCTAAGATCAAACACAAAAACCACCTTCAGGTCCTCAGACAGGCTGCTGTTGCATGGGTCATATCAAGACAGAGCTCTAAAAAGGGAGACAAGGCCCTGCTTGGGCCAGGCTACCATGTCACAGCATCACTCCCTGCAGGAGCATGATGCAGTCTTGGAGCATGATGCAGTCTTTCAAAGTGTGAGAAGAAACCCACAAGAGGAACCCCAAAACAGGCTTCAGGAAACTGCCAAATGGAACAATTTGTAATAAGTAGCCATAAGGGTTCAACCACATCATTGACCCACTTTTCAGAGTGTCATCACATCTGAAGAGGCTCATTGCTGCAGAGAAAAGCATTGCCAAAGCAATCAGGGAGGGAAGGGAATGGCTGGCTATTTACCCATCCTTGTGGTTTCCAGTGAAGCAGATGAGATCGATGCCAGGTCTGGTTTCCCGGTTGCTATGGTCAGACATGGAAATGATCTTGAGATGTCCACTCAGCCTTGCCACAGCAGTACATTCAGCACCAGTCCACAGCCCCCCAGATGCCCATGTTGAGGGGCACACATACCTTTTCCTGGCATTATCTTGTGTCTCAGTGTATCTCAGTGATCAAATCAGGAGTCAACTGTCTAGTTGTGGGTGCAACTAACACAATACTCCTTAAATCTCAGTAGCTAAATGGCCCCCCCATCAGCAGAATAAATGCCTAAGTGTCAAATTCATCAAAGTACTCCTTACATGTCCTTGAAACACTTAAAAATTACCATAATTGCAGTCAGGACATGGGAGCCAGGACTCATCTTAGAATTTAGAATGCAGAATGACATGTTCTGGGTATCCAAGAAACTGCAAACACTAATTACTAATTATTCTAACATGAAGGAATAGGTTGTACATTGTCCTATCAATATTCAGCCATAACTCCAACCCTCTATAAAAGTTCAATAATTTTTGCAAACTGGTATTGTCTTTCTGTTTTCACTCCCATTATTGTTTTTACATAGAACAGGCTATATAACGCCTCACTATTCGCATGAAAGGCCTTTCCTTTCCCCATGACATATGATAATTCCCATCATTCCTTAACAAGTTGTATCTAAGCCAATTATTAAGATGCCTGTTCATCAAGCTTTAACTTCAGTGCTCAACAATAAAGGAAAAAATAATGTATGTACTCTAAGGAATCTACGGGACACTAATCTATAACACACTTATAATAGGAATTAAAATTGTGTTTTTGCCATATTGAAATACTTCATTCTAGAAAGAATTTTTAAAATGAAAACTGCACCTAGAGACACACAGGAATTTTTTGACAAATTGTGTCACTGGTCCCTTCAAAACTGATTTCTAAAGTAATGGAAAAAAGCTTATATTCAAGTATCATAATCGTCATTAATATGGCAATTGTTTTAAAGTGCACTAACAAACCCAGGCATTGCTCAAAGCAGATGCAAATGAACTCAAATGATGTCGTGGAAAAAGAAAAAATAAAAATGTCATATTTACCCTCCATTGTTCCTTGGCTTGCAAGGTAAGGAGAAGTAGATTTCAGCTTTGGTCTCTGAGTAACTAAGATTAAACCAGAAAACTACCTTCAGAAAATAGAGATGAACACTTTTTTCAAAACAGTGTCACTACAGAGATTTAGGTGAATGAAGTCCATATTACATTCAGGGCTTTACATAACTATTTGCATTATTCTATTTTGAAATAAGCATGGCTTAGTTGACTTAGGGTAGAACGCAGATTGTTAATCTTTAGTGAACTAAGCCTATAGAGCAGAAAATTACAAAATATTAAAATACAGCTTTTCATATTTAAGTTTTTCAAAATGAGGTAAATTATGATAGAATCACTGTTTACCCTTCACTATCCTTGTAGTTTTCAGGAAGGGAAAAGATGTGGGCTCCAGGACTGGTCCTGGCAGAGCTAAGATTAGAGATAGAAACTGTCTTGAGATGTTACAGCAGTCTATACATATAAAAGCATTACTTTAATCACATTCAAATAAATCAATATTTAAGCTGTGGTTTGTCAGGTATACACTTTCTACCAAAGAAAACATACATCCAGTATTTGTCACTTGATATTACCAAAAAATACCCAACTAGCTAAACTCTGCTCCTAGTACACAATAATGTCAGTCATAGTGCTCCAGAGCTGCCTTTTAACTGCAGTAAATGATGGATTCCAAAGCCTATTTTCAAGCATTAAACAAATATTTTCAAAATAAAAATTGAAAACTAGTCAAAGAACATATAGTCAGAACTTCAACTCAAGTCAAAGATACTGTCAAGTTTTGGAAATTAATATCTTGTATTTAATCTGGAAAACAGTTAACTAGTGCTGATTATTATATACTTCATCCACACTTAAAAATCTGAACTTTGGGTCTAAAATAAGATATGCCTGGGAAAAAAACAAACAAACAAACAATAGCTTCCCTGCCAAAAAAGCATACAGGTGAACTTAATAAGGATTTCCATTAAGAGTGAGCAAACTGGTAGAAGAAAAACAGCTTGTGTTTTCTTAACCCAAATATACAGGAGTGTGTAATAGAATAGCAGCTCATTGATTTACAAGAATTTACAAGTTTTTATCCTGAAGACATATGAAGTACATCAAACAGACAGAATCTCCTATCCACACTGTGAGACAAACTGAGCAAGAGTCACATTCATTTTCCAGTTATTACTCAACAGATATATAAATAACAACAGTGAAATCAAAGATCACAATAAAAATCTCTTCACTCATATATGAATATATTGTTGGAAAAAACCAAAAGCATAGAGCAAATTCTTAACACAAACAGATGATTGGTCAAACAGTTTATCTCAGGAAATAGAATCAGTTTTTGAAACTGCCATCATACTTGCAAGAACATATTACAGGAAGAGTAGAAGAGTGCATATTTGATAGACCAACAAAGAGAAAAATTTGAATATAAAGTTCTTGTCCTGAAAGAACTCAATTAGACTCATCCAGTCTTAGCACATATAATCATTTTAAAATGCAACAAAGGTTTATAGGGATGGATTGAAAGAAGGAGGAATGGATTGAAAGAATTTCAGAAGAATTTCAGAAATTTCTCCCTTTGAATGATTGGTTTGACTACACTCTTCTCTGTGGCTTTGGGCTGTTTATGGTCCTCTCCACCTTCTTTTTTTTTTGCTGAAAATGGGAAAAACAAGAGTTCCACAAAGAAGTTTTATGAATTACCTAGCCAATGCTTACACCATTACTAGCATTGATTTCAGGAAGTGTTGAACACAGTAGTTAAAATGGCAAACATAAAAGAAAGTACCTACTTGTTAGTGCACAGGGAAATACTATAGAATATTTACAAATATTTAGACGGCTGCAGTAGAGGGCCAGATTCAGAGTACACCAAGAGAAGAAAAGGAGAGTTACTGTGCTCAGCATTACATTTGTCCTCTAGAGGAAGAAAAATATTAAAGAAATTGGCTTGACTCTTTAGGAAACCTGCAGAAAGCTGTGAAACCTTTTATATCCCCAAATAAAAAATATATTTCTTTTTTCTCCTAGACATATTTGCACTATCAAGTCTCAAGCTACTTAAAAGGACCCTGAACATGGGTTTGCAATACTCACTGTTCTGTCTTCCATCTCCCTAATAAGAATTTTGTCACTACAGCAAAGCTAGAGTCCTCCTTCATGAGAAATATATTTGATTATTCTACACAACTTCAGGGTTTGCAACTTGAACAACTTTTATGCTGTTTGAAAATCACAACTGAACAAGTAACAGAAAATAAATCTACAAAGAGAATTTCCTGCACACAACATTCCCTGCTTCTAACAGTTTAATGGACCAGGAAGATGTCTTAAATACCAATAACCACAGAAATTCACTTTAATAATAACAAAGTAAATATAAAATATAATGTGGTATAACTTCAAGTAATACAGTAGCTATTTGTACCAGGATACTCTGCATATAGTGCAGAAGCTAAAGTTTGATTATGAGCCTCACAGTATTTCATAGTACAATTCTATTACATTAAGTAATATATAACTGATCAAAGAAATTATGGGTAATACTACCAGTTAGTACAGCAAAAGTGAACTTAGAATATGAAAAATCATAATCCAGCATTTTAAACATCAGATATATTGCCTCAAATAAAAGTAGGACCTTATGCAGAATTTTTATCTTGCTGTTGTTCTTATACCCAGAGTAAAGGAAAACAAACCAACATTTCACCAAAAGTACACTGGGAACTCTTTTGATAATTCAAGAACACTCAGTTTGCTAGAAATATCAATGCTAGGCTGGACTGATGGTATTTCCATGACTCCATGCTTTAGATATGAATTGTGAAACTATCTGTGTTTCATTAAGAGTTGAACAGAAAAGCTGGATTTAAAATGCTGAGGAATCTAACTGTTGCTGGGATAGCAAACACACAAGTTCTGCTGTTCAAGGTGATGTAACTGCAAAGATATTGGGCACTTAAAAGTCCTTTCTATGTTATGTGGATAAAGAGAAGGATATATGGCCCAATACGATGACAAGAGGATCCAATATCTGATGCTAGACTGAACTTATAAGGTTCTTCTTCTTTTACTGTTTCTGGAGTTTAAATTACACCAAGAAAAAAAGTAAATTCTTGCAAATTGGTGGAAAAGATACTGTATGTAACAAGACATCCCTATTAACATCAAGCACAACAACACAGACTTGTAAATGTATCAGGAATGTAGACCAGAATTAGAAGAAAATAATTACTGTTTTACAGCATCATACAAAATTTCCTAAATTAGTCTGGTATTTGAAAAAGCAAATTAATTATGACTGTTCTGAAATTATTTTGAATCATGTTAAATTTAACTAACAATATACCAAATGCTGGATGAAATCTCTGTGAGAACTTTTATATAAAAATCACATTTTTCAGGTATTACCAGGTACAGCTGATGGCATTTCTTGGATGCCAGATGTTTCAGATCTTGAAGAAATGTGCTGATTTTCATCAAAAGCTGAAAGAAAATCCAGAGTTAAAATGTGAACAGACTTTAGAGCTGTAGTGTTTGGACAGGAGCTGTTGGGCAATTCAAGACAACAAGGATGTGAGATCAAGCAAGAGGGCAGCAGCTGTAAAGTTCAACTGTGAAATGAGGTGTTACTTAAACACTGAAGCTGGTGTGAAATAAAGTAGAGCCAATTCCAGTAGCTCATGCTAGGTGTTCTTCTTCTAACTGGTCTTTTTATCAAAGTATCTATTTTTTAAAAGAAAATTGAAGCAACCGAAAGAAAATGAAAGGCAACATAAGCTAGCAGAGGATTTTATATTCTGTTATTCAATCAGTGTGGTAAATTATTTTTCAGCTGTGATTACACAGAAATGTCAGAGTTGAGCAGGGGTGGGAGCGAGGGTGGGGGGAAAGCCTAGCACCAAGTAGTTTTTCAAAGCAACGTGTCTGAATGAATCTTAGCACTGTCCACAGCCAATGGAAGTGATAGCAAAGGCTGTGAAAGCTAATGGAATGATATGCTATTTACCAGTCATGCTCCCTCTGGTTTCTGTGGAGGGATGAGAAGTGAATTTCAGGCCTGATGCCTGTGTAACTAAGATCAAATATGAAAACAAACTTGAAAAACAAGTGAAATCAATCTTTAGATAAGGTGCTCTTTGGCCCTTAGCAGGTCCAAGGGATCTATATTTTTTTTAGATTCCTTGTATACAAACTTCCAATTGATATTTGTGGTAGCCTACTCCATTCTTTGTTTCATGAGGTGATTTTTTTTTTTTGATAAATCTAATTCTGAGGCATTTACTACAAGACCAGCTCTCTGCATCTGGTTTTATAATTCTATTCAACAGCAACAGCTGACAGGAGACCCCTTCTTCCCTACACTTTAGTTTGGGTGCTCCAGGTAAGTCTTTTGAATAAAAAGGTGCAGAAATGTCATTTTGATACAGCATGCAGACTATTTTCACACAGGTGGTATCAAAACACTTTCCTGAACATGGTCTACAAATTTGTATCTGGCCCAAGGATCACATTTTTCTCCAATGACCACAAAGATACTTCAATAGAAACAGGATGATTGAGTCAGATCATCCTTTGGCAGAATATGGCTTAAAAATAAAATTTTATAAAAATATTTATAAATATTTATATATTTATGAAAATAAAATTTTAGTGAAAAAACAAATGAAAAAATATTAGCAGATTCCTAAGATCACCATGTTCATGAGAGAATTTATGCAGCCAGCATGAAAAGAACATGCTCTATTTCTATGGGCAGTGTTACATGAAAAACTGGAGTAGGTCCCCTTGATGTTATGAACACCCATGTCTGATTAAAGTCGAAGGTCAAATAATAAGAAATCTAAGTAGCCCAACTCTTTACATCAAGGGAGAATGCTGTGGTAGCTTGGGGAGAATAATGCCACAGAGGACAGTAAAGCCATGCCAGACTAACTGCTCAAAGTTTTCTATCTAATGAAGAGAGTTTGATTTGGCCAAAATGACCTTGGATAAATGGAGTTCTCAACTTCAAAAAGAAACAAAAACATTGCATTTGTGCAAAGGCAAGATAACTGTGAGCACCACCCATGGAGTATTAGCACAGCTGCATTATGTTTGTGTTCAGTGTGAATCTGTAACAGATAAAAGCTAAGGTTTACTAAATTCATCTGTGATTAGAAACTAAAAGGACACTGAACAAATAAGACTAGAGAAAACATAAAGAGTGTATGTACATTGTAATAAGCTAACCTCCAGGTGACAAAATATGTTAATGCTCGTTTACCCAATTCCACTTTGTTGGTCCCCAGAAAGAGAATGATGTTTGATACACTGAGGGAATAAAATTCCACGTGCTTAAATCATTCTAGCATGAGCAGAAACACACAACCTCACAGCAACCCCCTACTATTTTTTATGACTATATTCTGGGAGAAGCTCAAATATGAATGCATACATTGTGCCTAAAAACCTATATTCTTCATAAATATATAGGAAGATATAATAAACTATTAGCAGAAGTAGCTGTAAAAATAACTTTAAACACCAAAATGCTGTACTGCTGCAGTCTTTTGAATATTAGACACTACTTCAAAAAGTTGTAAAAGGAAACCACCTTCAAACATCAAATGTGCATATTAGCTAAAGGCAAAACATTTTCTTCTCAAAGGATAACTTATGCTCACAACCCAAAATTCATCAAAGCCTGGCAGTTTCCTTTCAAGTGTTAAATTCTGCCCCACTCTCCTCATCACAACCCTTCAGTAATATGATATTAGCCTGAAATAGCCAGGTGGTATCAGGATTGCTTATTGGAGGCTAGAACTCTTGACACTCTCAATTATTACAAGTAACATGAAGCCATAATGACTCAAGGCAACATTAAAAATACAGGACAACTAACAAACATCAGAATAGTACCACTTAAATATCAAGCAAGACCAAGGACAGGAAATATAACAAATGCCATTTACCAGTCTCTTGCTCTGACATTTTTGTAGTTGCAGAAGTTTGGGGAGTGGAAGTAACATGAAGAAAGTCATGGGAGGCTGGAAAAAAAATTACGGCTTATTATTTAAAAAATACATGAATTATCACACCCTGGCATCACCTACAACTATGGACTCGATGGTTTTGATTACAAGTAATAAAATAAAGAACTGAAAAAAACCCATAAAAACATATTCTGCAAAATGAGCAGAATTTTAAATAGAAAATTGATGTGCAAGGAAATGTAAAAGAGTAAGACCACGTAAACCTGCTGAAAAAAATTAGATGAAATGGCGTAAGTAAAATTCACATGATGTTAGTAGGAATGCAAAAAACCCTGAAAAACAGCAAGAAAACTTGACAAAGGGAAGCAAAGAGAAAGCAAATTTGTGAAATGAAGATACTGATAAAAATCCAATTGAAAAAATTGGCAAGAATAAAAGAACATAGAAAGTGACAACACCATCAAACAGGGAAAGAGAAAGGAATATCTTTAGCCCATCCAAACTTATACATTTTGTTATAATTACAAGTATCTGACATCTCCATTGTAAGAACAAGAAAGCTAAGAAAATGGCTTTAAGTAAAGCAAGGTAGGGAATGTAACTTTCCTGGAAAAGACCATGAAGTGTGTGACATATCTCAGTTGATATGAAAGCAAGACTGCTACCTTCAAAACTGCCAAGCCACTTACTATTGTTCATGACACTTCTAACTTGCACACAACTTCAGATCTTATCTTTATCAGACTGTTCACGTAATGCTTTGTTGACTCATGGGCCACAAACTACTGCCAGGGCACACGACTGGTCTTGCACACCTGCCACTGTGAAAGAAGTTGCCACCACAAACATTTCTACCCATTCTTACGAAGTACCATATCCAAAGCCCGAAGGGAATATGGCTTTTCACATATGGCCTTTACGTCTCTGCATTATACTTTACCCCAATGTAGGTGCAAGAGAACTAATATTTTGTCTAAAAGCACAACAGGATGTCTTGGGAAAATTCTCAACTTGATTTGTTGCCCCACCTACAGGAAATGTTGTTACTGCCAAAGGCTGCTGGTATATTGAACCTTAAAGAAACTTGCAATGATTCACCAAAGCTGAAAAGAAGCATCAATCTTAAAACCCTATTGTGACTTCAAAATCAGCAGCAGGACAGAGCATTCCAAAATCCAGGTGATGGCAACATAAAGGCATGGGCAGAAGACAACCAGCTGCCTTGAAAGTCAGTGGTGAAGCAACAAATAGCTGCACCCTGAGATCAGAAATCCCTAGAGGGTGACTGACTTGCTGTGCTGTCCACTCATGCCAGCCCAGCTGAGTTTTGCCTCTTAACAATGCCATCGTATTTGAACGTGTCAGAGAAAGCAAGACCCACTCCCAAAACACAAAGAAGAAAGGGAATGGAGCTGAAGCCAAGGTGCAAGAACGTGGTCTCTCTGCAAGACGTCACATGCTTCCTGCAGAAACTTGTGAAACATTTGTCAGCAATGGAAAAAGCCTGGGATGGAACAAGAGAATTGCAGACCAAGCGAGGCGAGTGCTTCAGCAAGCCAAGCTGCACCAACAAGTCTTCGTACTCTCCAGAGAAGATGACAAATCTGCCAGGTGGTTTGGGCTAGGAGGTGTGATGGAGAGCAAGATAGATGGGAGACAGTGGAAAAAGAAGGGTTTTGCTAGTTACCCATCACAGTTTGCTGGGTTGCCAGAGTGGAAGGAGTGGTGGACTTCAGCCTTGGTCTTCGAGTAGCTAAGATCAAACACAAAAACCACCTTCAGGTCCTCAGACAGGCTGCTGTTGCATGGGTCATATCAAGACAGAGCTCTAAAAAGGGAGACAAGGCCCTGCTTGGGCCAGGCTACCATGTCACAGCATCACTCCCTGCAGGAGCATGATGCAGTCTTTCAAAGTGTGAGAAGAAACCCACAAGAGGAACCCCAAAACAGGCTTCAGGAAACTGCCAAATGGAACAATTTGTAATAAGTAGCCATAAGGGTTCAACCACATCATTGACCCACTTTTCAGAGTGTCATCACATCTGAAGAGGCTCATTGCTGCAGAGAAAAGCATTGCCAAAGCAATCAGGGAGGGAAGGGAATGGCTGGCTATTTACCCATCCTTGTGGTTTCCAGTGAAGCAGATGAGATCGATGCCAGGTCTGGTTTCCCGGTTGCTATGGTCAGACATGGAAATGATCTTGAGATGTCCACTCAGCCTTGCCACAGCAGTACATTCAGCACCAGTCCACAGCCCCCCAGATGCCCATGTTGAGGGGCACACATACCTTTTCCTGGCATTTTCTTGCAACTCAGTGATCAAATCAGGAGTCAACTGTCTAGTTGTGGGTGCAACTAACACAGTACTCCTTGAACCTCAATAGCTAACACATCAGCAGAAAAGTTCACCAAACCACTCCTTACATTTCCTTGAAAGTTACTAAGAATTATTGCAGTGGTAACATGGGAACTAAGAATCAGGCATTTGTATTTAGAATTCAAGATCCAGTCTCTCTTTTCCCATCATGTAATAAAATCCTTCATTCTATGTGTCAGAAATTACTGTCACTGGCACTAATAAAGCACAGTGTAGAAAATTTCTCTATCTGTAGAGAAAGACTTGGAAACAAGAGACCAAAGGAAATTATCTGTAGAATTCTACCATGTTTTCAACAAATTACACTTGTATAATCCAACATCTCTTTGTATACTGAAGAACAAGTAACTTCATGGAAAGAATTTCCTTATACTATTTTATCCTAATATTGCACAGGGCAAATGTACAACCTTATACCTAAATCAGTGTTAAACCTACACTGTGTGTACCTATTGGCATTGTGCGCCTTTGCACATTGCTTTGGGCTTGGTTTCAGATGTCAGGAAGGCAAGACCTGGTGACAGTTTACAAACATACAAGGTAGCAAGGAAGTCATGCCTAGTGATTTCTCTGGGATATCTTGATATTCTCAGCCTCTAGAAATGGAAATCCTTCTGTTCAGGTCCCTTTGATTCCATCTTTTTCTAGCAACATTCAATGGCTCAATAACGAAATCAGTAACTGATATTTACCCATGGTTAAATCCTCATGGGTTGTTCTTAAGAACAGCAGATAAATCTTTTTTCCACCTATGGAGATGCTTTTGCATCCGATAGACAAAAGGAACAAATTTGCCATGCTACAACATATATAGTCATTCCTAATAGTGGGCCTCCACATATAATATATATGTATACTCACATACACCATCTGTCACCAGAAAAATGGACAACCATCCCACATAACAAGCTAGCTAATTGTTTACCAACATAAAAAAAATCCTATCATTCCAATATTTCTTTTGAAATTTCTCAAAATTTGCAGCAGATAAAACTGGTCTCTGTGTCTAGTTACCTTTAATATTCAAAAGTCAAAATAAGACCTCCATTTATTAAAGCATTGCTGTGTCTTTTGAGAGACTGCCTAGATGTCAGGAGAACTACAATGAAGAGAGATATCATTACCAGATGAGATTGGTGGCAATTCTGGTATGCCAGATGTTGTGGGTCTTGAAGCAAGAGGCTTCCTTGCACCTAAATCTGAAAACATAATCTTGTGTTAAAAGACTTAAAATTTTCTCAGGGCTACTTGGATAGCACAGGATGCAGCAGAAAATGTTGCATTGTTAAAATGGAAGCTCAGGGGAAATTGCTCGCAAATCAGGTAAGCGTTGACTCTGTCTCATGGACTGTTATGTTGGTGTGGAAACCAGGTAACCTAATTATCCATACTAAAGATTATTCTTACTACTTACTAATCTTAGCACGTTATGAATAGCAGGAAAAACAACCTGTCTCCAAAGCTATGACTCGAAGTGTAGCTTAGTTAGAAAGGTACGGCCTGAGATGTGTTGACTTTCTAAAGACGATACATAGGGAAAATCACTGCAAAATGTATATGAGTATTGACAAACCAACAGAAAGAAAAAGAAAAAAGATCTTATAATTTAAAAGTATTTTACTTGACTGTAACAGTCTTAAGCCTAGTGAAATTAAATCTTTTCCTGACACATCTATTTGATCAATACTGCATTATTCTCTAAACTCATTGTAGTCCTGCTGTAAACCTGTGTTGTGCTTGATCCCAGGAATGAGGATGCTGTTACAGAATGTGAAAAAATAACTCATAGGGCAACACCCAAGGCAAGCAGTATGCAATAGCTGTTTGAAATCATCAACATGAAAGCAGTAATAAACTTTTCAGCACTAACCAATCAAGTGTGTATGCTTTTGAAATAATAATATTATAATTTACCAGTGCCTGGTGTTTCTGAAGATGTAAAAGTTTGGGGAGTAGAAGTAACAGGAAGAAAGTCATGTGAAGCTGGAAAAATAAAAGCAAAAATCATGCTGTATTGTTTTTAAATGACAAGAACCATCCTGCATCAGCATTCTTTTATGATGAAACTTCTGGATAATGTTTAACACCTTGTGTCCCACAGAACAATAGAGTCTGAAATGTAGAGTAACTGATTGTGACTTTAGAATGATTTCCAAAAACATGCATCAATGCACAGATACATAATGCAATTATGACCAAGCTGTTCTCAGAATCACACAAAAAGAAGCTGAACTATACAGATAAAAAGGAGGAATACAAGGCTGTGCAAAACAGAACAAAATATGAACAAAAAGTAGTAAACTGGGACTGCATGGAATTTTTATTTAGAGCTCCTAGAATCAGGAAGGAGAATATAGTGGTACTGAAACTGGAGAAAGAAAAAGGATGACAAAACAGGAAATGGACCAAATGAAACACATAAGCTGTTTTTTGTCAGATGTGAACAGCTGACTGTTGCAGTCAATCTCCCCCTCAGTAATAGATTTCTTTCAATGTTTATTTCTTCCAAAAACATATGTACCAGGCATTACACTATTGGCATTCTAATGAGATGAAATCTTTCTAACAGGCTCTCATTTTATTTTTTCCCTTCTTTTGGGTAACTGTCAGTTGCTCCCAGTAAATAACATCTATAACGTGAAAGAAACATACAGTAGAAATTTTCTAAGGACCACATAGACAGTGTCGAATCTTTAGTAATGGTTTTTAGAGTGCTATTTTTGAAAATGGAATTTTGGCAGCTTCCATTCCTTTCTTGCAACTCTGAATACTTCAGCAAATCAAGATATTCCACTTATGAAACTCAGGTGTGGACAGGCCTATTTAAATTTGGTATTTACTCTAGGTCAAATTTAATTTGAAAGCTAAGAATTGGCTGCTGTTGCCACATATGGAAAACCTCTGAACTACTAGCTCAATACTAAATATAAAATGTCATATAGAAATCTGATATTTTGATGCAGAACATTAATGCCTACTGTTACTCTTCATTTATGTCAAACTGAACAAACTCTTTCATGAGAGGCACTGAGACTCCTCTAAATATTCCTAACTGTCACGAGGATTAACCTTATGAAGAAACCATTACCAGCTCTGGTTGGTTGCACTTCTGTGGCAGCAGATGGTTTGGATCCTGAAGAAATAGGCTGTTTTTCCTCAAAAGCTGAAAAAAGAATCTGAGCTTAAAATGCTGGGAGACTTGTGACTTGATGGATTAGCATCAAATAGCTCAGTGACGGCTGTGCAATTCCAGATGATGCTAATGCAAAGCTAAGCAAGATGGCAGACAGCCTGAGACGTGAGACAACTGCCATGACAACAGGATACGATGGCTGGCAGTACAGTTTTCTGGCCTTGAAATACGAGTTCCACATGCCTGAAAGAACCCTTAAGAGAAAGGAACTCTATCTTAATACATTTTCTGGGTAAGAGCTGCAGGTATATGAAAAGGAACAAGGCAATGATGGGATATGACAACATTGTCTTTAAGCAGCTTTTAAGGCAATAACAAACATATTTTTCAGCTGGTTATACAGACACAAGAATGGTGAATAAGTAGCTTTCTGTGAGTGTTGGTAGCCAAGGTTCTAAAGCAGATCTTAAGATTACCTTTTGCAGATCTACACAATGCTAAGATAATAAGGGAAAAAATCATGGCTCTAATCTGCTAATTACCCGTTTCCATCTCTCTGGTTTCTGCAGGAGGTAGAGACATGGATTTCAAGGCTGGACTCTGAGTAGCTAAGAGCAAACATGAAAAAAAAAATCATTCCAAGACACACACTCTCCTTGCAAGTGATATAATATCTAATTTCAACTGTAACCAGCGTTTTTTGGCTCCTTCTATTGATTTTTACTGCATCCATATTTTGGCATATATTATCTAACCAAGCAGATTCTTATATTGCATAAGAGGTTTGCATTCATAGTGAGGCAGCTACAACCCAGATACATTTGATACGCACGGCACTTGCAGGTCTGTATAAACTGGTTATTACTACATTATGTATAGCTATTTTTAAAGCAGTTTTAATGGGAGAAGTTAAGAGTAGTACAATGAAGTCAGTGAAACAATTGTGGAAGTTAATAAACAGCACTTTTTATCTGTTATCTGTAATGAAGGCTATTACAATGACCTTCTAGTTATTTCCCTTTGAAGTATGGATAATCCAAAGTGTGCTTTAATGAAATCAGGGGGTTTGCACCACTGTCCTCCTGCTAAGAAACAGATCCTATTCAACTGTGTGTACTGTCCAGTGAGTAAACTTATCTGCATTAGTCACTTCTATCCATTTAGGATATCAAGTGTTTGACAGAGAAGGTTTCTATCTTTATTTTTAGTTGGTATTTATCAAGATGAGGGTTTTTTTTGAAAAGCAGTCATACCAGAATTTAAAATTTAAATTTCTCCAACTGCTTGACATTGAAAAAAGCTCATATAACTAGGTTTAGGGTTCATTTCTAATGTAGGCAATATGAATATATGTCAAAAAGTGATCAGACTTCTATTTCATATAATGCATTTGTTTTCCAATTTACTTTCAATCCATTATATCACATTAGTAACCTCGGATTATAATTGCTATCCTGGTATAGACTCTGCAGTTGGACCACTGTAGGTCCCTTGCAACTGGAACAATTCTGTTCTATATTTATAGAGAAGAAAATAACACCAAAAGCCCTATGACTCACAGCTTTTGGCAAAAGATTCCATTGATCCATATACATCCAGTAAGGACTATAAAAGATTGCCCAAACACATCAGAAAATTGAAGGCATATTAACAAAGCTCTCTTTTCAGAAATATTTGAATTCAAAATATACTGACCACACAAGAAGTTTATAAAACAAAGGAGATATCTTCCTCTAGCACAATCAAAATAGAAAAATAAAGAATAAAGAAGTCTTCAGAGGAACTAAGGCAGGATACAGGTCACATGCATTTGAACTTCATAACTAAATTTTGCTTTCTTTGCTGATTATAGGACAGCAGGTGACTAAGGCATGCAGAGGCACAGTGCAGAGAAATCTCTTCTGTATAATCACCCCCTCACTCTCACAGAATATCTTTGACTTCAGCACTTACTTCATGGGGAGCACAGATGCTCCAGCTGACCCAGTGACTGCATTATGAAATCCCACTTTTGCTAAGTGAAATTATTTGGCAGGAATGGAAGACATGAGAACAAAACAATAGATACCTGATTGAAATATATTTTGCCTCAACTGTTGTTATTATTCTACCTTTACCACTGAGACAAATGTAGGATTAGATTATTTTTCCTCGTCAGAAAGCAGAAGTACTTAACATCCCTAATAATTTTCAGTTTTCAGCTACATTTATAACAAATAAGTTCTTAAATAGTTGTGTCTCTCTCTTTCCAATGCTTCCTCTATTTAGATTTAACCAAATGCCTTTCACTATGGTGAAAACAAGCACCTATTCCCATCAGCTCAAACATATCTAGAAAAGAGCTATCAAAAAATCTATCAAATTAATAACAAACTGTTGAGTTTATTTTCATGTTCTTGAGAATCTGGTGTGAATATGCATTTCAAGAACTAAGAGATTTTTCTAGAAATTATCTTAAAATGTGGCAGACTACATTAAGCAAAAGTATGCTGTCTAAATAATCCTGGACTATTCTATGCTAACTTCTTGACTAATTCTTAGGGAAATATAAATTAATTTGATTAATCTGATTAAAAGGCACTCGAGGTAACTAGTGTAATAGCTGGTAATACAGAACACAACAGGCAATTGTTTGGGTAGATTTGGCTGTACAAGCCTGTTATGAAAGCAGAGGTCTTGAGAAGAGAAGACACAACTTATGATGTAGAGGAGTAGAGGCATGAGATCGTAAGAGATAGGGCCTAGGCTTGGCACTGGAGACCCCATGCCATAAACAGCTCAAAAATGTAGTTGTAAAAACTGCACACTTGGAGCTGGACAAAATTAACCTTAGGAGTAACAACAATATCATGGAAATAGTATCTAATATACACAAATGGCTCCCTGTATGGTGAATTTGGAAAGAGGAGAAGAAAGGAAGGAAGAGAGAAAGAGAGAGAGAGGAAGGGATAAAGGGAAAGAGGGAGAAAGAGGAAGGAGGGGAAGGAGGAGAAGGAGGGAAAGGAGGGGAAGGAGAAGAGAGATGAGAGAGAGGAGACACAGGAGAGAGAGGAAGGAAGATCATATTCCTCTCAGTACAGGGCTCCAAATGCTCATAACTTGCTGAAACGTCTGCATTCATCATCAAAACAAGTATCAAACAACCAAGCTTAGAGCTGAGTTGTGTAATGAAGAAGTGCACAAAGCGCCAGGAAAAAGGTTTAGGAACAAAGAAGTTTGTGTGTTACTGTTTTAATTATACTGCTTCCATTGTTGGGACTTTTCTGTATTTAGATACTCCACCTGCATTAATATTCTTTGTTTTACTGTAAGAGTTAAATCTAGGTTAATGATGATTCTTGAATTAGATAGATCATTAAAATGTCCATTACACTTAATTATTAGCATTTTACACATATATGCATATATTTAAATATATATGTCTGTACAAATATACATACATGTAAATGTGTATAAATATAGATATAGGTACAATATATAACTTTAAAAAAATAAGTTTCCTCTTTGACCATAAGATTTTGACCATAACATTTTGAACTTAACACAAGTAAGACTATTTTTAAAATGTGAGCAGCACCATACTTTCTTAATTATCAGGCTTTCCAAAGTGTCCCGGAGTTCACAACCAAACAACTACTGAATCTAATTTACAAATATTTAAACCATAACAACACCTATAAATTATGGCACTATTTGGTGAAATGCATGAAAACCCACAAAACTGATATTGGCTGGAACAGTACTTCAACTGTTGAATAGAATCAATCTCAGAAGCTTATGGGGTTCTTCCAAGAAAAATACAAAATGGGAGTTCAAATCTTAGCTAAGTTACCATTATTCTATAGATAAAAGTTAGTGCACATATCTTCATGACCTCTTATGTCTTTGTCTAAAATGAAGCATTAATCTGTCACAATGATAAAGCAAACAAGGCTTAGAATGACAGAAGAAATTTGCAAGTTTTGTGAAGACATTTTTTTACTGAAGTTTTCTCATATTTACAAAGAAAGTAATTACCAAGTTCTGTCAATGGACTTTTTGGAGCATCAGAGAATCTGGATCCAGAAGGAAGTAGCTGTATGTCATTAGAAGCTATAGTAAAAGAAATAACCAAAACTTTACTTGATTAAGAATATCACAAGGCAGAGCATGGATCTATATTTGGCTTATAAATCCTTCACTCCTGAAAACAATGATACTTAATAAAAAGGAGTAGTTCCAACCTAAAAAAAAAAAAAAAAAAAAAAAAAAAAAAGAAAAAAAAAGAAAAAAAAAAGCAAAAACTTGTAACTTAAAACAGTATGTGAAATATGAAAGAAATCACTTTTTCCTAATCATTACCTAACAATCCATCACAGGAATGCTGAAAATGAACCTCTATGAGCAACTATGACCACCTAATTTGAAATTAATCTATAATCCATCTTGATTAAATTTCATATTTTAATATCTAAAAGCATGGCAAAGACAAGGAAGGTTGAATATGGTTAAAAAAAGCTGCTTAACAGTTAAAATGAGAGTTAGATCAACAGTTTAACTTTAGCAAATTCTGGAAATCTGCTTGCAACTGCAAACAAAAAAAGACAAAAGAAAAAGTGGAACATTAACATGAATCAATAAGATTACATAAAAATACATTTTTTGACAAGCATTACAATCCTTTTCATGAGAAGATCTGTATTTCAGTCTTGCAAATCTTCCTACCCTTTTTAAGCATTCTCCTGTATGTAGGCCGCTTGAGCCTTAGAAAAATCTAATTAAATTTTTTTGGGAAAAAAAATATTCAAAAAATCTCAGGTTTAGATTTGTTATTCATAATTTTACATGGCTTGGGTATTTAAGTACAAGCAATAAAATCAACATTAGAGAATTTAGAATTCTGAATGCTAGGAGTAAGTGGGTGCTGCTCCAAATCAAAACTCACAATATAACATTGAGACAAAAAAATGAAAAAAAATCAGAAGAACTTTTGTTTCTTTCAAGGCAAATACAATTATATCACATCACATGCAATATAAAATTGTCTTTATGTATCACTGTTGATGTTACCTAATTTAACCTGTCATCAGAAGAAAATCAAGAAGGTAATTATTTCAATTTTATCACTGAGGTTAATTTTACAGATTGTGATTTTATATTACATCAACCATGCAGATCACATAGACAGAAAGCATTCATTTGAAAAATAAAATTGAACCACTGAGTAAAATCTGTGAAAGCCACAGTTCAGCCAGAGCTAGACACATCCTGCTTTTTGCTTCATTCCAGTCACTGGAAATATAAAAGAAATCAGAATTTTTTAATTAGTATTTCCTTTGGAGCCAATACATAGGGGATTCAGCAAGTAGTAGAAAAATTCTGCTGGAGGGGAAAAAAGCATTTACTGTACAAAGAACGTAAAAAGCAGCAAAATTAGTTACCCGGTATGTTTTGAGTTTGCACCAATTTGGGTTTAGGCGTTGATTTAAATTCCTCAGGTCCATGTGTTTTCTCAGCCTGAGCTAGAAGAAAGAAGCTTTATTTAATTTAAAATTCCCTCATGATTAATGTTTACTGTTGTTTTCAGATATGTCTATGTGATGTTTTGCATTTATTTGGTCGCAGTTTTACATAAACAAAGGAATATGCAAGTCACAAAGAACGAAGTTAAGATCAGAAGCTCACACTGTACTTCTGTTGCAGTCTCCCAAATTCATAATTATGCACATTATAAATATCTTATGCATATATTATATATATATATATGTATGTATAAATTGCAAACAAAATCCATTACAAAGCTATTCTGACTTTTTTTAATCCTTCCAATGTAAAAATTACCAGGAAGAGAATAACTTCTTTCCTCTCCATCTGGTTGGAGATCACATAGACCTTTAATTGGTCATACAGTACATACAACTGCTCATCTCAGATTATAAAATGATAAATTTTATGGATATGGAATATAGTATCATATGGTCCCAGTCTTAAATGTCACAAGAGTATTAATTCCTTCCACAGAGCAAACTACACAGTATTTAGCACAGGTTGGTACTTAGAAGAGATCTTTAATATTGGTGACTGATATCACTATGGCAGTAAGTCTTAGTATCCATTCCATTTAATAAAAGATCACTTTCTCTTGAGACACAATAAGAGACAGTTACTTTTGTTTTTCCAGCATGATCTTCATGCTTTTTTCACAATCTGCTGAACATGCTTTAAGTAAGAACAGACCATGTATGATATAAGCTTCTTATTTCATTTCCTGAAAAAAAAAGGTGCTTATCTAAATAGTTATTTAGATACTATAGTTACAACAATTATACTATTTTCTGGTTTGGAGTATGATGATTTTCAGTGCCAATTCAGCTGCTAAGTTACTTACAGTGCACTTATAATTATCAGTGAAAGGAGTATTTCACTCTACAGAGAAGTTAAAGCAATTTATAAAACTTGTGGGAGAAAATTCATAAGAGACACTAAAGCAACAAGTAATAACCCAATACCTCAAAGTACTTGAAAAGTTAGCATGATTGGAGAAAAAAGCCAAAATAATCTTACACCAAAAGCAGATACTGAATTTATCATGTTGTAGATTTTTTTTTAGAGGTCATATGGTTTACGTTCATATGAAGCATATGTCTTGTCACCTAAATTAGCTGGGCAAGCTAAACAAGATAAAGCATGCCTAGAATTGAGACAAAAGAAACTAAGCTCTCAGTTTTGCACAGAACACTGCAGGGTTGACATAAAACAAGCGCAGACATTTTTGTAAGAAATGATACAGGAAGTAGAAAGTTTATGTTCTTTAGGGAGTTTATGCTAAACTAAAGAGAAATGCCTCTGACAATTACAGTGCATCATGCCTGAAAACTGGGCCAAATTTACTGGTTCAAGGGTATCTACAAAGTAAAGGACTAACAAAACCAGGTAAAATAAGTTACTTTACTATGACAGCATGGAATACAAAAAGAATGCACTTAGGCAATATTTCTTAAACTATATTTCCTCTGACTTCTCTTGACTCTCTCTTGCTCCACAACTGCAATTAAGATATTCTGATGAAAGCAGTCATCTCACTCCTGAGAAGGAGGGCAGCAGGATCAGAACATGGCAACAAAACCAAAAAAACTAAACATTAATCCTAGTTAATGGACTCACAGGTGGTACTTTTAATTTCAAGTCTATTCCCTATCTCATAAATCTACTTTGCTAAATTTCTATTGGAATCCCTTACATAAAGAAATAACTCATTTTTGGGGGTTTTGGTTTTAGTTTGGTTGTTTGGGGTTTTTTAAACTGGTTCTTTCATATGCCAGACAAATGTGCTCATATTTCTAAGGCTTGATAAGCTCCAATTTTCCAGTGAAATTAATATAAAGACCCACAATCCATTTAACATGGAGAAAAAATGTAGCAATAGTTTGAGGTATATTAGACAACATTCCAAATATTGAAGGAAAAAAAAAAAGCATTATCAATTTGCACTGTTGTGTTAAGAATAAATTAGTCCTGAGTTGAAAATATTGTAACAAGCCTGGCAAAAACAAGGAATGAAGGCGCTTACTAGCAAGTCTTTCCATGGAAGCTCATGCCAAGGGAGGGGAGGATTGAAATGAAGAAAATGATGGGATGCTTGGTTGGCAAATACATCTAAAAAAGTAACTGAACTGTGTCACATGAGAAAACACACCCTTTGATAAAGACCCAGTGGAATACAAGAGCAGCCTTCGATAGCCAGTTTGCTCAAATACTTCAAGCTTCTTTTTCCCCTTCTAGCATGGCTGATGACACAGCAGCTGCTACAGCGCAGAGTTCCTTTCAAACCGGTGTTCTTTTGCCACTTCTGGCACCTGTTGTTAAACGTTCCACAGCAAATAACTATTATGCCTTACTCAAAGAATCAAGTATGATTTTCAAATAGCGATGTCTGAATGAAATATAATGAAGAATATCCTATTGCTAAACTCAATTCATTATGGCTATATATTGCACTGTCTCTCAAATGCAACCCTGGCAAAAGTCCGCTGCTCAGATCTCTTGTGAAGTGACTCATGACAGTCTGGCTCAAATGCTTAAGTATTCAAATTATTTTTGCATATGCCATAGCAAGACAGAATTACACTTCAAGAACTTTTTTCTTTTAAAGGGTTCAGTTTCATTTCACTGTTTCCTGCCTTTTTTTTTTCTCTTCAACTGAAATACTGTAACCCTAACGAATTTATTTCTTAATGTGAGTAGTGTGACATTGTTCTACTTTAACATGAGGCACTGTTGCTGAAATCAACAAATGACTGAAACCAATGATTCATAGGAAAAAAAAAAGACATGGAGGCAAAACCACAAAAAAAGCATGAAATGGAAGATGAAAATTATTCTAAATATTTTAGTAAATAACTATGGATGAGACAGCAGTAAGAATATGTTTAATTGCTACAAAAGATTTCTAAATTCTTTAAAAAAAAAGACAGTACTTTCCAATCATTACCATATATAAGGAAACACATTATCCAACTTCATAAATATAGAATTTTGTGCTATGTCTAGAGATGACAATGTTTATGGTTAGAATTGCTACATGCTGGTGCATAAACATGATTACAGAACACAAAGGAAAGGGAATAGAATGAACGAATTCTCTCCTCAGGTGCCACATTTCACACTTTTTAGCTGATTAACCAGTACATTCCATCAGAAGGAATGATGCCTTTTCATTAGATGAATGCATGCTCGAGGGCCAGGATCTGAGGGCTAGAATTCTGTAGGACAGCCATTTACATAAATTTATGGATTCAGTTCTCAATTTCACAAAATGTCAAAGTTCTACAAAATATACTTGTGGATTGTCTGTTCTGCAGTTAACTTAGACAAGGTAAACAATTTAGTAAAATAAGGGCAAAATTTAATTCTCCAAGAGACCTTGAAATGTAAAACAAAACAAAGATATCCACCAAGTTGTTTGTTACTCATGTTAAACTTGTAAAGTTCAGAGCACCCTTTGATAATAAATTCTCATGGAAAAGAACATTTGTCTTCCTCTTTATTTATTTAGGATTAAGAGAAAAGATCTATCCATATGAAGGTTCTACAGAAAGGAGTAGATGCTTAAAAGTAGAATTTGATAAATCAATTTATTTATCGAGAGGAAAATAAAATTCTGCAAACATTTCAACTGGATTAAAAAAAAGATGGATTGGTTAATCTAAAAGATGACTGTCAATGGTTATGTGACTTTTCTGCGTTATTTCATCCTACGTCTCTTTTATTCTCTATACATTCTTTGGGAGGTTTTTAGGTTTTTTTTGTTTTAAAGACTAAGATGGTGTGATCATGTTTGTTATATACTAAATAAAATAAACACAGTCATATTTAAGGACAGTGTCTGCCCACTACACCATTTCAGCCAGGAAATAATAGATGGAATAGAGTAATGACAGCAAGATCACATAATATGTCTAACTCAAAACAAAAAAAACATCGTATTTTTTCTTCAGTTTTAATGGCTTGTCACTGTTCAAGTACCCTTTCTCCCTTCAGTAAAGAAATTGGCAGAAGCTGACTCCAACAGCTGAATAAAGACTTCAGACTTAGTTATAGGATAAGAACCAGACTACAGAAAATGAGGACAAGCCCATGTCTTCTTAAAAAATTCTAAAATGTGGGTTATCAAATAAGTGAAAAATTATTTTACATCATTTGAATCTGAACAATTTAGTTTTTTCCAATCTTTTTCCCCCGCATATTGGAAATGTTAAAATATAGGACTGTACTTGTCATACAAATTCATAAAATGGTCTATCTTTGTTACACCAGCTTGTTTCTTAAGCAAATAGGGTCAGTAAATCTTGCAATATTTAAAGTCTCACTTTATGTTTTTGAACAGTTAAAAAACCCAGCATCTGACTATTACCTTTTAAATAAGTGATATTTTTTGAGCCATGAGTAGATGATAACAAATTTCAGTCTTACAAATATACAAGTTAATCTACATTTCACAGACACATAACTTTGGATATGAATCTAGGATCAAACTTTATACTCCTGTCAAGTGTGTGAACAGGTCTCATTTACATTAATAGGCCCAGTAAGTCAATAAAGAGGGTGTGGTTAAGATGAATGTGTTCAAAACTGAACTGAAATGGAATATCGTGCCATCATCCTCTGCACCTCTGAAATAGAGCTTGTTACTGTGACTTTCCATCTTAACCTCATGTATGCATTTTGTACATTCATGTTCTTATCTCTAGTTTTCTTCTTCATGTATTTCATTAAAGTCAGAATGACAAGATGTATCAAAAGAAAACTCCTTTTGCCATTTTGAACAATTTCAATTCTAAGGGGTTTATAAACCTAACAATTGTATAACCTGAAACTTTTCTCCTAAATTTGATGCAGATTTTTACCTATTTCAATAACTCAGTTACCAATTCAGCTACATTATCCTCCTGTTTTCCAACTACTGCCTTTAACTGCATATTAAGCAACACAAAGATGGATTTAATTTAAGTTTATGTATTTGGCAAAGATATTATACGAGTTTCTAAAAGTAGAATTTTCATTACCTGGAAGGGACTGCGGGGAGATTTCTTGAACTTCTGGTGTTTTGGATTCAGCAGGCCATACTCCAGTTTCATTCTTAGCTAAAAGCACAAAGACATTAGAGAGTAATTGCAAACATGCTCTCTTCTACCACAGATTTATTTCCATCTCTCTTCAGTTTGACAAAGTAAGCCAACATGGATAAATGTGGAAAGCTGAATACCTCTAGGAACAATGTACTTCCACTGCACACTCATTACAAGCACCTATCTACTTATGCTAAACACATGCATTTTGGGGTTTGCTTTGTTCATCAAAAAATACTTTAAAAATAAAATTTACAGAAAGGTTTTTAATGCCTTATGAATCATTACTTTCACAGTGCAAAAGAGTTTCCAGTGTTTTTCATTTGTCTGTGAATTGAACTTTACCAGCAAAAAATGTTTTTGAAAATTAAAAGATACCATATCGTTCTAAATGCTATAGAAGAACCCTCTAATGCATTTTCAGATACAATGGAATTGTCACACTAGTCATGTCTGTATTTTCCCTGACATAACTGCTAGCAATTACAGTGGAATAACAACATCCTCTTATTCCAACATATACAAAGATATTTCAGTAGTGGATGCAGGTTTCTGACTAAACTAAAAGAAAGAAAAAATGCTTTGAGAATTCAATAATATTTTTCTTTTTTATGATACATTTTTTTGATTTTTCTAAATACAGAATCAAAATAGTTGCAGTGATTCAGCATATCAGAATTACTCATGACTTCAGACACAGCATAAACTTGTTAGCAAATACACACCATACTCAGGCACCACTGAAAAATACCTGAATAGATTTGGACGACACATTTTTTTTGGTCAATTAATTTATACATTTATATTGTATCTCAGAGTATTTTTGCTTGACTTTTTACGATGACTCTTCCCTGGTTTACACTTTTTGAATTTCAGGTGTGTGAACACCTCTGTACTTCATGTTCTCTGGTAAGGAACACATAGTGAGCAGAACATAACAAAGCATCACTTGTCTGCTCTGGTTATTTTGCAAAGGTGTTTGTGTAACCTGCTATAAAAAGTGGCTCCAAACTGGCATCTCACCAGCTATTTTAGACATAGGACATTTAAATTTAGAGATCCAAGTTCTACACTCAGTCAGATGACTGAGTTGGACATCTCTAGGACAACTGAAGCTACCTCTGTCTTTTTCCTCATCTTTTGCTCATGGTCACATTCTGCAACTTCTACTGTTCAAACTATTGAACGTTGTGACCTATGTCACATCGTTTTCCTGCATAAATATATAATTTTATTATTAGAAAATAAAAAGGAATATAAAAGTTCTAGATACTGCAGCTCACAACTGGCATCAGAGGTCTTAAAACACAGTTTTCTAAAAGTAAGGGTATGAAAAATAGATTTGTCAAAATATGGTCTACAGAGTTTGTTACTTGCATACTATATACATGTTAACACTAAGGTAGTATTGATAAACACTGCAATTGTTTCTATACTTGGCTTGAATTTTCAGGAGCCATAGATACACAATAAACAATATTTGTCTTTCAAGTGCTGTTAATACTACTTTTTAAGGAATTCAACCTCAGTACAAAATTATTCTTAATCAAACTTATTAAAATATTGTTCTACTGTGTAACTCTACCCTTACATGCACACAATATCTTAACAGAAACAAACACTGATGTTTCCTCCCTGCCAAGCAAGCCAGGCTGAGAATGTGCCATGGCCTGCAATGGAGTTACAGAGTAAATTAAACAAAGCAGAAATAAGAAAGAAAAAAATCTGATCCAATTGTTGGAAGTTCAAATTAAGTATTAAGACTAGTCAAACCAAAAGTCATCAGCTCCAGAACTCTACTCAAGGGATCTGTGAAAGAGGCACTGGGGCATTATTGAGATTTTTAAAGATAGCTATATTTTCCTCAACAGATGATAATGCTAAAGAAAAGCTCCAATTAATGTTTTTGGTGCAGGTTTCAGGCATCTTCACAAAATACACAGGAAACGTGTACTGAAGTGATCTAATTTCTGTCTGCCATTTCTAAAGGATTTAATTACAGATAATGAAAAAGAATTTTTGAAGTACTGTAAAAAAACTTGTCCAGATGCTTTAAATTAGGTGAATTTATATTAATCCTTATAAGCCCAACCAAATTATTAATTACAAAACAGGAAAAAAGAAGGTAAAGTAGGAATAAAAGACTTTTCTGCTTGCATACATGATCTCACATTTCCACACTTCTGATATTGTTTAGAAAAAATACAAGTTTAGTTCATTTCCGCTTACACAGTTTTTTCCTGGATGCTGGAGGTATGCCATCTATTGTCAGGAGAGGAGGAAGTTTCTGCTGACTTTCATTGAGACCTGGAACAATAAGGTGCACTACAAAGAAAGATGTGTGCCATTAATTCCAAAAGGGATGAAAATGCACAGTCTGCCTGCCGAGATATGTGAGCGACTACTACTGAACAACTGGGAGTTTTGTCTGAGTATCTGGGAAATGATACCCAGTTCTATTTAGTAACTATCAATCACTCCCATTTGCTGCTATTTCTTCTTCACACCACTCGCTCGCTCACTCACTCACTCACTGTTCATGATCAATTAGAGTTGAAAACAATTCAATACTGGAACATACAACCCTGGAGTACACAGCATCACAGGTGCTGGGACATTCTTTCTAGTGACCCAAGAATACTCAACACCAAACCTGGTTAATAAGTATGTGTTTGATTCTCATCAATACATTAGAACTCACACAAAGCAAACTTATTCCAAAGTTATGCAGTTATACTGAACAGTTCCATTTATAAAGGAATAAGCACCCTCCTGAATTCAGGAATAAATTGTTCTCAATGTGCATGATGCAGTAAGCCTTTTGTTTTTACTTCAGGTAGACCAATAATTCACCACATTGAGCACTATATGATAGACTTTCCCCCATTTTTATGTTCTAAGCTGATATTGTGTATTCTCATAGGCCAAAGAAGAACATAAAACTTGAAACTCAATAGCTTGGAGGGTTGTGCCCTGAGATCTAACCTCAAGTTCTGATGCAAGACCACTAAAGTCTAATACAACTGTACTGCTTTGCATCCATAGATGGTGTGTTATCAGGCTGCCTTTAAAGCCTAGTGAGAACAGTCCTCTCATCTCAACATCATCTTTTCCATAGAACTTCACTTGAAATATGAAAGAATTTCTTGGCTTAAACAGCAACAGAGTCTCCTTTTAATGACAATGACAATAAAATGATTCCATTTCCCTTTGGCTATAACATTCCTGAACCATCTGTACCACTGTAAAATGCAACAAATGCTGTCTGAACTAGCTGCAAAATATCCTTTGATATGCAAGGAAAGAACTAACAAGATCAAGAAAATTAAAAGCATTTCAAGCAAGTTCTAATTTTCAACTGAGGGCTAAGAAAAATGAAAAACATGTCTTCTAGTCACCTAATATTGCTCCTGGGAGAGAAGAACTATCTGGAGCTTTTGACTGTGTCCGATTTTGAATAACTGTGGAGACAACACAGACATATTAGAAGCTAATTTTAAAAACCTCAAAATGAGAAACAAAACCATACCCGAAACAATCTTCAGCATTCTCAAAACCTTCCCTAAACTTAATATTTGCAGATGAGGACACAATCCTAATATTTTCTGTATTTACATTCAGTTTAAGAGACTGCAAACTGTGTTTCCTCTACATCATCTGTTAATTGTGCAGCTCTCTCCTGTGACATATCAATTTTGGTGAAAAATAATGTTCTATGCTTACGTTATTATAGGGCCAGCTGCAGACTATCTCATTATGGTGACATGCATTTTAATCTCAAGTTACTCTTGCAGCGTATAAGAATAAATAAAAAAAATACAAACTTACCTTGTTTGATTATTGTGACAGGGACCAACTTCTTATTATCACTCAGTATAAGCTGGAGGGAAGAGAAAAAAAAAATAGCCTTGGGATAACTGCCAGAGTAGTAATTGAACTTTCTGAGTAATAAAAACAGAGGGCTCTAATCCAATACTGTGCCTGTCCCAAGTTAACACTGGATATGGCTCTGGCCCAGGTCACTGATGGTTACACTATTGCTTCATTTCCCATGGGCTAGTGTGTTAACACTCCTTCGTTCAGCTTGAGATGTATTGCTTCATAAAAACACAGTATTTGACAGTTTAGGAATCCCCAATCCTTAAGAATTCTTAAGAATCCCTTGATCATTTACTGGGGAGTAGCCCAGGAAGCTAAGAAAATCTGAAATTTAACTCCAGCAAAACATCTGAAACATATGCAATTAAAAACTTGGTCACTGGATGCAAGTATATTCTCAGAAATACTCTATTTAGAACAAAAACCCTTCCAGAACCAGGTGAACATTTATAAACTACCAGCACTCATGGGTGCATAGCCTGCATAAAGTAGATTAACTCAGTGATTTTATTTGGTGGAATTGTTTCTGAATTATAATTGGTCAGTCATCCATGTGCTTCTTACATTTTTATGCTAAATACTTGTACTTTTCTGCTGTTCACTTCTCTTTGACCCAGATAACTTCATGCCTAAATGTGAATATTTGCAGTTATATTGATATCACAAAAATAAAGAACATGTAAATGGACCCCACATTCATTAAAAGAAAGAAAACAGCTGATACCAAAGATTAAAAATTAGTATTCACTACCATAGATAAGAAATAGGAAAAACTTCTGAAAGCTTAATAATGCACTTAAGTGATGAGAAGAGGTAGACGGATATGCCAGGAATAAAAAATACATAATTTATTAAAAGGGATATTTTTTCTGTTATATCTGAGCTACAAGAAAGAAAATAACTCAATTACCTTTCAATGCTAAATGTATACTGCGCAAGTCAGAATCAGATAATGTTCATTTTGTGCTTCATGATATCTGATCTACCTCATTTGAAAGAACACATTCATGAAAATTCAGCATTTGATGGCAAAGTGTTAATTATTTAACTAAGGGTAACTTCTTTGTTCCATTCTAAATATTTTTGAAAAGCTTTAAAAACAACTGTTGGGTACACATGAAACACATACCAAAGTCTAAGAAGTTGGAAGAAGGCCAATCTCTACAAGTAGGACACATTGTTCATTTCTTAGGGAAATAGATGGATGCTACTTATTCTATGAAAGCCATTATTTTCTGCTACCTAATAACAGTTTTGCATTGGCATGAACATGGTCTTAAATTAAGTGGAAGTTTCAATTATTGCCATTAATGAAGGATAGAAAATAATCTTTACTGCTTATGTTTTTCCTTTGTTTGTAACTACTATTACATTTCTATTTTGCCTTCTAGTGAAAAAGTTGTATTGCAGATGACCAGCTTCTGAAGTGGTCCTGCTATTCATATGAATAACAAATGAGATGAAATGTATTTATTATAAGATGTTAATTTTATTGTATTTCTCATCAGAAGCCTCACAATCAAATAAACATCTCTGAAGCTGCAATGAGAACTTGTTTAACTCCACTGCAGAACTTCTAAACATAATTATTATCAATCTTTGTAGTAGTAAAAGGTTCATACATTGACCAGAACTTTATTTCTTTGCTAAATAATATTGGATGAATGAATGACAGCAATATAAAAATGCCAAATGCATTAAAATACTTTCAAAATGTAGTTTTTCACTGAAGAATGAATCCTTGACATGAAATCCGTGTTCCGCAGCTTCTGTAATTATAATGCTCACCAGCATGAATCTGGAAGTGCTACACCTGAAATCTGCCATCATGTTGTCAAAAGCTTTCTTCTCAGTTTCCAAAAAGTGACTACTTTAGATATTTCTACATCTAGTAAAATTTACTACTTGAACAAACTATTTTGGAAACATCATCTGTAGGAATGGCACTATCAACTGTATTTTTCAGATAGGGAATATAAATAGGTATAAGGAATATTAGTTGTTGAAACAATTATTGCCATCATGAAAGAAGATGGAAAATTGGAGAAAATTTGAGATGCAAATTGTACCATAAATCAGGCATCTTAACTTCTGATCATATATATATATATGGCATATTGCATAAAGGACTGCAAATCTCAAACATCCGAAACATGCGAAATGGCACGTGATAACATTGCTTTAAGAGACACATGTTTTTCTTTCTCTGTTATATTCCAATACTCCAAAAATCCACAACTAATTGGAATACACGTAAGAAACTCCTCAAGGAAGGATCATAGTCAACCTGGATCAAGTTTTGGAAGAGCAGGAATGTTTTCTTCTGGAGTTTAACAGATGGTAGAAGCGGGGAGACTTTTTTGATTGGAGAAATCAGTAGGACCCCACCTTTCAGATTGATATAAAGAAATCATAGGAACCTAATCGGACAGAGGAGGAAATAAATTTCTCCTGCACTGTCACTGCCCTACCACCACCCATTGTTTATGAAGGGAAGAGGAATGACCATCTCTAGAGCTCTCCTTTTCTTCCACTGTTTCATTAGTTGTAGCTTACACAGCCCCAGGAGCTTAGACAAACTTAAAGAGTGAAACTGCCAAAAGAAACATAAGCTGATATGTGACCAATGTTGAAAGGGCAGAATGACTAGATGGATCAGTAATGTTGCTTTAATAAACAGCCTTTAAAAATGTCCTTAAAGAGAATAGTTAGGACCATGCTGAT
Organism: Serilophus lunatus; assembly: GCA_013399895.1. Taxonomy (NCBI): domain Eukaryota; kingdom Metazoa; phylum Chordata; class Aves; order Passeriformes; family Eurylaimidae; genus Serilophus; species Serilophus lunatus. Next base: position 55,338 of record VXBA01000678.1, on the reverse strand, counting down.
ATGAGTCAGTTGTGTCTTTGGAGCAAAATAAGGCACAAACAAAGCTTGGCCTAAATAACACTTGTTCTGGCTTTGCACCAATGATCCAATTGCACCAGTGACAAATACTCCACCTAATGCTGTGGAAACTGATCTAAGAATGGACACTTAAGAGTGGACCATTGCTTCACAGCCTTAGTTTTATAGCTTTTTGCACCACTAAAGGGAGGACGATAGAGAAATTTTTTAGAATAATCCATGGAATGTTTTCATATTATGAAATATTATCGCGATATTTCTATGCTGGGTGATAAATCAGTACTGCTCTGGAGCCAAGCCCCATGAAGCTGACTAAAAAGACTAGATGTTGGCTCTAGTCTTCTGTTCATGCTTAAACTATGCAAACATTTGGAAAACTGGTTTAGCTCACTTTCTCAGGACTTCTCCTACATAAATAGAATCACTACTTCCACAGGAGCAGCCCAACAGTCAAGGGCACAGGGTTTGCTAAAAGGAGCAAAGAAGTCAAGTTTGCACCCCATATGCCAGATTTAATTACCTGGTCTTAGGCTGTCCTGTGTAACTTTAAAAATACTTAAGGGACCAGTGGGAAGAATGGTAAAGTCATCTTCCATCATCAGAAGGAGGTGTCACCTTCCTGAATATCTAACCATCTGAATCAATATTACTCACAAATAAAACATTTTCTCTTGAATGCAAGACTATATTTCCAATAACCTAAGCATTATACTACTCTAACTCTATATGTAATGCAATAATTAAAGTATTACTGCTCTGAATGAACAGAAATGGCCTCAAATTTCACCAGGGATGTTTAGATTTGATATTAGGAAGGGGTTTTTTGCAGAAAAGGGTGTCAAACATTGGAAGTGGTGGAGTCATCATCCCTGGAAGAGTTCAAGAAATGTGTGGATATGACACTTGAGGACATGGCTTAAGGATAGACGTGGTGCAGCAGTGGGACTTGAGGATCTTGAAAGTCTTTTTCAACCTTAATGATTCCATGATTCTATGCATACCTATTTAGTCCTAGAAGAAAATGTATGTAATTAATGGTGATTTGATTCCTGAAGGAATTCCAAATCTGAAAATTACAGACCATATATAATATTGTAAAACATGAAAAACAAACAACGAGAAACCATACATTGCCATTTCCTACCATAAAAACACTTGAGAAAATCAGAGACAGAAGAGAATTTTGAAGAATGGGTTGTTCCTTTATTATTATTAACACTCAGGAATTAATCCTTTAAAATGTCTGAAGTAAGAAGAATTTCTACAGCTTTTCTTGGGAAGTTATCCCATAGTCTACCTCGGGGATAGTACCTTAAAAAAAAATAAAATCAAAAAACCTCCAGAAGATTAGGTGCTGGAATTTGCACTTTGATGAAAAAAAATAAAGAAAATATGAAAAAAACAATTTAATCTCATAATGGAACAGGTAATGCGCAAAAGTTATTAATAAAATGTCTATTTTTCATTGTATTTAATCTAGATAGCCTTCATTTCTGCTTCAGTTCTTGGAAGCAAAAAGTGTCTGTGTGTGAATCAATGAACAAAGGAAATCCATCCATGCTTGTTTGACAATGTTCACGGAAAAAGCCAGGTGAGGAAAAAAGAGATTAATTTATTCATTTATTCGTTCATTCATTTATTCATAAAAATCATCAAATGTTTTGTTGAAATCATAAAAGTTTTACAAGGCTACATGCAAGGATTTAGTGAACAGCCTAAAAATCTTGATTATGTTGCCCTTTCCAGCGTCCTCTGATTCTGCAAACACTTGCCTCTCATATCAGAACTAACAGTGAATTCAGTAGGATGACTAATGTTTTAGAAGCTCTGAGTATATACAAGATTACTCTATAAAATAGCGTCACCAGGTTATCCCAAAATTAAGTGACTACAACAAATCTGACTAGTACAAAGGGATAGGCAATTTCTTCTGCAATCCACACAGAGAAACCATTCATCTTAGTTAAATTGGAGTATGCATATGTAATCCTCTCAGCTACAGTTCTGAATCATGTTGTCAATCTCCACATATAAACAATTCTCCATACAGTTATCTAAGCTTAGATTTAACAGATTGGCCTTGATAATGTGAGGAAAAAAAAAATCATACAAAACACAGACTGGTATAAAAAAAAAGACTGTTTTGCATACCTGTGTTTGGGAATTTGGTACCAACTTGTACATATTCTGGAGTTGTCCATTTACTTTTTTACCTGTTTTAACAGAGAGATAAAGAAATATACAAAATTACTTTTTTGTCTTGTCTAAGGGAAAGAACACAAGTTTATTCACCTCTTTCAATAGCTAGGAAAATTCAGAAGCTTTATTACCAGCCTCTATAAAAACACAGCATGGAACAATTTTCTTTTATCATGTTTCTCCTGGTCATTTAATGCATCGGCAAAGCCTTCTCTTCACATTTTGACAGCAAGGAAATGAAATGTATTCTCCTTGTTCTGTAACAGGTTAAATGAGCTGAAGTGGTCTTTGGGAATTACTACTCCTTAGTAAGCCAAAGGTGTCTAACAGGATTCCTTAATAAAATTAAGATATCTACAAGAGGAATTTCTGCATCCCATCTGTTGGGTTGGTACTAGGACTGACTAAAAGCACTCGTTTTTGTCCAATAGAAAGTGTTCTTTTAAGTATGCTCTTCTAAAAAAAAAAAAATATAGTCAGCACCAACATTACAAAGCAGACATATCACTTCCCTTTGGGTCTGACACGGTTTTGTTTATCTCAACATATGAATGAAATAACCCATGGATTTAAACTCTGAAATTTTTATCTTAGGTGTTTCCTCTTAGTTTCTCAGTATTAGACGCTTCTTGTGATGCAACTGTTAAGTACAAGAAGCAGTCCTGCTCAGCACCTCTTCTATTCTAGCTTGATGTTTCAAACTTTGTCTCTATCTTCCACATTTATACTTTTCTGCTCCCTTTGCAAAAGAGTCAAGCTACATATTATATTTCTTGACAATTATGACAATTCTACCCAATACAGATGAGCAATAGAATTCAACTACGAAGAAATATCAATTGAGACACATTTAAGTTGGAAAAAAAAAAATCTTTCAAAGTATTTGATACTTCTAAAGAACAGGACATACTATGGGCCTAAAGACAAGAGAAAGCTGACAGAAGTTGCATACTGAATGAGAAAATCCTGTTAAGATGGTCAGAAGTATGCTACATTGATCTCTTTTGAAAAACTTTGGTTGAATAAATGATGAACACTTGCCATGCCTTTTATCTCTTCTCAAATAACAAATTAAAAACAGATTCTCCTCCCAACCCCTCCTGACATGTTTAGTACATAACAAAAATTTGGCCCATGGATTCAACAAATACAGGAATATGCAAAACAAATTTCAGTTAATGTTAATTTGTTTATTCTTCATTAAGGAAATTAAATTTACAGTGAAGGATGTTTGGTTTAGGTTGAGAAGTATCTCCTGTATGAGAAGACACCAAGTTGCTACAAGATAGGAATTTAAAAGACAAAACGAGTGTCAATTTGAGTTGATTGGTAAACTTGTATGCACATGGTTGTGCATTTATAATAAATACATATTCTCTGTTTACTGCCCACATTTTATGTATCTATTTGCTATATACTAACAATAAGGAAGTCTTGAATCTGAAAGGTGCTGACAACTTTCCAAGTAGAAGATACTTTATCAGTAGACCAGAATGTAGACATGCAGGATAATCACAAACTTCCTGGATTTAGATGCTACAGAAGCATCCACTGAATACACACACGTCCATTCCAGGAAAAAGAAACCTCATCTAAATAGAATATGAACTCTTAAAAGAAACTGTCTTTCAACCAAAGCCAATCTGTCACCATAAACATACAAGAATGATTCTCCTGGCTTATTAAAAATGTAAAATGTATCTGCGAGAAGCAGCATTTATGTATAGATTACATACAAAGCGAAAATTTGACGATTCCAGGGAATGCTTTCATGAGTCTCAAACCGAGTATTAAACTACAAACACCATGCAGTCTTCATTCCCTTCTATTTTAAGTGCTCAAATATATTTCAGCACTTACTCTACAGAGGACTTTAAAATGTTTGAAATATAGAAAAAAGCCAGCCATTTAGTAGGCCACTTTTAGTGCTGTGAAGCAGTTTCTTTTTGTGAGACAAGTGTAGGAAAAGGCTGCTACTACGATTTTATACATTAGTGTCATGAAACAGCAGTGACATTATTCTGGACTGCTAAAACAACTCCACAGACACCAGGCAGGTACTTCAAAGTTAATGCTTTGTACTTTAAAAGGAAGGCCAGCAAAATTCTTCATTAGGAAATATGAAGGGTTTTGAAGTGTTACAAGACACCAGACTTCTCCCCACTCTGATCCTCATGTATATCGAGCTGTGTAACTCAAAAATGAGGTCCAAATCAAATTTCAGCTGGAAATCTCATATGAATAAGCCTCTCTCATGAGAATCTCCATTCTTCACGTTTTGACTCAACCTAAAAATACTAAGCATAGAAGTTTTCAGCACCTTCTGATCAGCACCATGTAAAGAAATAACATGCTTGAGGAAAAAAATTAGTATCTGGCAAGTCTTCTCTTCCTCTCATTAGAAACAGGGGGACTCTGCTGATTTCATCTATTGATACGAGTTATTCTTTGAGCAGTACATGTTTTCTCAAGGGTTGAAATCACTTTGAATACAATATCTTGGGACTTTAGAGAAAAACCTTAAAATATGACTGACTCAACATGCAGATATGTAATACAGTGCCTCCATGAAAATGCAAACAAAAGCATACATGACAGTGCATGCTTCAAACACAATTCATGTAATCCCACGACTAAAAATTAGCTTCAAATTTGACTTTCTAGCAGAGTTATAAAGGGTCCATTGTAATGTCTGATGGATAGGACAGGCCCTACCTAGCTTTTTACGAGATTCAACATAAATGCATGCAGGCATAAAAAAGATTAAGTAAGGATAAAAATTTCCATCAACTGTTGGTGGGAGAAATTGAGTGGATTATTTGGATGGTGGCTGATGGATGAGTTGATTAGTTGATCGTATTATTCACAGCCTAAGGAAAAACCTTAGAATCCAGTCAGAAGTATAAATATATATGCTTAACACTTTTATGTATATCTGAACTAATCACTATTAGAGTTATACCAGCCTAAAGCAGATCCTTTACTTGTAATAGCAAGAGAACACCTTTCAGTAGAGTTTTTCAAACACAAAATATTTGCAATTTCATCAATTGCTAAAATTATTTGTTAGAGACATAAGGAATAGCATTTAAACTATAAAAACTTGATCGAAAGCTTACTCTAATACCACAATAGAAATAACAATACTGTCAAACAGAATAGCTATTTGATTAAATACTGTCAAATACTTACTAGAGAGAACTGTCTTATGATTGAAAGTCTTGCTCCAAACACTATCCTCTACGTTGTCTTTAACTCCAAATTCATAATGTGTATTTGGCTTCAAATTGTCAATAACAGTCTCTGTAACTGGGCAGAGTTGAAAAACCCATTTCTTGTCTTTACCTTTTTCTCTGTAGCGAACTGTATAGAACCTGCTCAAGAAAAGAAAAAAAACCAAATCTACTCAAACAAACTCACTGCAACCATTGTCATGAGGAATTAATAAAATAACTTCTATCCACTACTGTTCTATTGTTCTTGCTATTTCCGGCCCTTTATGGTCATCAAACATCACAAAAACAAGCATACATTCCACATATATACACCCCATCTTACAGACTCTGATATTAGGAGTATTATACAAAGAGCAAAAGAGTCTCCTCATTCACAAACAACCCTGTGTATGAGTCACCAGTCACCAACTGCAAGCTCATTGTGCAAGCAGCTCCTGCGGTTCTGACTTATGCCAGAGCTAGTCAATGGAATCATGAGTCTACTACTCAACTAATTTCTCAAAGTCTTCTATATTCACCCAGTGAAAGGTGTTCCTTGCAAAATTAGTCAAAAAATGTTCTCAAGGGGATATTAGTAATAGCTGACATTTCTAAAATACATTCCTCATTCAGTGATCCCGTTATGCATTGCACACCCTTCAAACAAGAAAATGAACTGACATTAACTTCAGCAGTTTAAATCCATAACGTGATGAAGTCTAATAGATTGTAAAATTAAAAAAATATTTCTACAGAAATTGCCCAATTCTGTCAAGCAGCGCCACCCTGAAAAAGTATGACTGCAATGTTAACTCGTATAAAATAATACAATGGAAATGGTGAGAGCTTCAGCACAAGAACTCCCCTGCCTACTCTAGTCTCATTTTAAAAATACATGCTGAATCACGACCAGAATGAAGTGGAGGTTTCTGTTTTTGTAAAAACAAATCTCAGAGAGATTTAGCAACTTTTTAATCCAAATATTACTGAAGGTTGTTACACATAACATAAATAACAGATATCCATTGCTTACATCAGCTGAAAAAGAATACATTCCATCCAGTTGTACTTTTACACACTTAAACAGAGTAACTAAAGGTTTGCAAACTAAGGTTGTGAAATTTATTCTAAACATTATTCATGGTATAATATGTCTTATATATGATATATATATATATATCTATAATGTAATTTATAATTGATTCTAAGCAATAGAATCCAGGCAAATACATGGAGACAAAGGAAGAGAGCTTAAGAAAAACAAATAAACAAAGTTCTGCAATCAACTGAAAATTTGTCAAAGGTCCAAACTAAAATTATTTGTTGGACCAAATATAATGCAATCAATGCATAATACTACTATTGGCAAGTTTACAGAAGATCACTTTCACAGTAGAGTATATGTGAAACATGGCTGTTAAGTATGTGGAAATTCCTACTTCATTATTAAAACACATTCTAAGACAAGATGAGTGTCAATTATGGAAAATATTTCTATACACAATGAATTACTTTGTTTATGTATTTTATCCTATAATTGTCAAATTTGTTTTCTTGGAACCAAAAATATAGATTCTCCTGTTCTATTTGTTCAGCTGATTCAGGTACTTCACCAGGTTACAGAAATCAATATTTATGTTAGCTCACATAACTCCTCATTAGCTCTGCTACTTTGTGCTCAAAACAAGCTGTAATTTAACCTAAAACTTGAAAAGAAAAAAAAATAGAAGCAGTAAATATCTTCTCTCATCAATTCCTGGACTATTAAGGAATAATCTGCCTCTGTGGGCCATGATCTACACAAATTTCATATGTCAAACAATAGATATATATATATATCAGTTAAAGCGACAAAGTACATTTAAAAAAATATTGGCAACATTAAAATAAAGAAATTTTTTTCTACTTTTTCGTCTTAATCCATTCATCCGTAGTCACACAGGCACTAAAAGATAGGAAAAGCTTACTTGAACTCCCTGTCACTATCTTGCAAAGGATGTAACAGTAATAAACCAATACAATCTTCAACATAAATGCACATTGTTGGACAGTTTTTTGGTAGGGATTTGGAATATGTAAAGATAGATCTATGACCCAAATGTGAATCTCAAATGGAAATAGCTGCCTTCTTCCCAGCTTGCCTGAAAGAGGAATTTTGATTTGTTTTCTTCTTCCTCCATAGAGTTTCCTACCTGTTCTAGTTCAATGTGGTAGAAACAAAGTGATTGCACGTGATGGGAAAAAAGAGAGTATACTGACTTAGTTGCTATTGAATATCTAAATGAATAGCTGCATCAAAATTGAGGAGGGAAAAAAACCACTAAAAATTGGTTCATAATGAATTGGCTTTTAAGTGACTGTTCCCATTCACTTCTAATGAAGGAAATGTTCTGTTTTTGATTGCTGTCTCCATATCTGCAAATTCCTTCACCCCAACATGAATTTAAATACTAAGAACACTTGCACAACAACAAAAAAAATCCTTCACTAAAATTCCAGACTATTAAAAAAAATCAGAAAAGAAGATTTTCATAGTTATGCCAAACTATGACACCAGAAAGAGAAACATATAGCTTAGAAGGAATGTGCTCTCAACTCCAAGATTTCCAAGCCTGTAAAAACTTCACCAAGCATGTAATTATTTTAGCGAAAACTTGCCATTGTGAGTACTAAAAACTGGCTGCAATGACAGAATTTCCTCAACTATTCCAATGAAAAGCAACAAAAATGAAGTTTCATTTAACAATTTGCAAGTCACAATCATTTGACTATCAAAAATATCCAAACTGTTAACAACATGCACTTTTGGGGAAACGTAATTATTTGTTTATAGAGTACAAATCCAGAAATGCCAAGTTTTGTCATGAGAGAGCGACAATTCATTTTTAGACAAGAGCAACAAACTGCGAATAAAATGCCGTTTCAGTGCCTGCCCGAATACACTTTACTGATTAAATTGTATTACAATTATAATTTCTCCCTTTCTAAACCTTCATTTAATAAAAAACACACTATCAAACAATCAGCACATATAACTGAAGATATGAGAAAGCAGTGAGATCCAGTCATCACCCACATGTATCTATCCTCTTGTGGCAGTGGCATACATGCACAAAATGTGTGCAACTGGCCTGCTACATGTATCAGAACTGCAAACATTCAGTGAGATACCTTCATAGAAAAAAGTGAGAGGTACACACTACGTGTTTCTCAGATAAAACACTTTCCTTTATCTCTGTAAAATCTGGTTATCTCTGAAAATCTGGTTACATACTGCATGGCCCTGATAGGTAATATCAAAGTTATATCCTTTGGAACAATCCTAGGAATGCTATTCACAGCTTAACAAGCTATATCTTTTACAAAATTCTGACTTTGCTTGCTCCCACTTATGATGCACCCAAAATGTGATGGCAGAAATGTGATGTGATGGCCTCATTTTAATGAGGCCAATTTCAGCACTTAAAGGAAGCCACAAGAGTACAATATTAATCCATAGGTCAACAACTGCAGTGATTGCTCTATCTGCAAACTTGATATAAGAGTCTCAGTTGATATTAATTTCTCTTCTATGTTCAGTTTACTTGGTTTGTTTTTCAAAACTCAACAATTCAAGGCAGTTCTCTGCTTAGATATAGTCTTTTCATTATACAAGAAATCAAAATACAATGACCACTCTGAAGAAGCAGCAGACAGGGGTTTTGTTTCTGAAATTAAGCAAATCTGGTTTGCTGCTGAAAGTAAAATTCTAAGGTGGACAGGCAAAACTTTTTTTTTTAATCTGTCAGTGTGAATGACTCTGCCTCACCAAAATTTTAAGTCCTGTTTTTCCAATGATTAACCAAATCTTTCAGCCAAATCACCAGAAAATGCTCACACTATTCAGGCACAAACAATTGGATGCTGGAAATCTTATAGGGCAGATGGTTTTATGAGATTTCCAGACTAGGTCAGTTTGTATAAATATTATGGGTTTATTTGGAACCAGATCCCAACCAAAACTCCAAACAACTTAATCATGACTATTTTAGTCACACAAAACATTAAACAAATAATTAAGACATGGAGATATAAGAGCATTCCAGATCTGTGATTTCATGCTGCCAGAGACAAAAGATTATAAAACTTTCCTTTTTTATGAATATGAATATAATCAGAATTTTAAAAAAAGATTATTAATATATTTATTTATTGTTGGACTTCGTTAGAAGCATAACATCCTTTTAGTGTTAGAAAACAATAAAAGAAATGGTTTGAACTATGATTTTTCAAACACCGAATGTTTCACAAATTGGCGTATGGAGCTGACAATATTATTTCATTTTTTATTGCTAAGTTTACTTTAAAATAACAGACACGGACGTATATAAAAAGATGGAAAGAATTACATCAATTCCCAATTAAGTTTGCAAAGCACTTTCTAACTCAGTTTTCACTTTTACATGATCAGTAATATCCACTTTTTTCACTGAAAGAAATTGAAGAATGAGAAGCTGAACAGCAACAAATCATTCTATGTTTAAACAAGCTTTTAGCATAGACTCCCACAGCAGTAACTCAGAAGCCTCTGAAACTCAAGAAGTGTATTTGCTGCTGTATGCTTTCCTTAAGAAATTCTTCTACGTTTAAAATACATTTTGCATGACACTAGCAACACCAAGTATGATTAACTTGGCAGCTGCACAGTGACAAAAGTTTGTAGATAGGCACAGACGGGACATAGGCACATATCTTTCTGAATTCTGGTGTTTTAAAAACCCTACTTCTGTGGACTATATAACTAAGTATGGACTCTTCTCTGTTTTTCCTTCACTATTTTTGTTACTTTGCTCCCCTCCCCCGAGTCATTGGATACAAGCTAAATAAAACACAAAATACGCACTACTTGCAAGTATAGCATTAGGACATTTAAATCATGGGCAAACATATTTAAACAATGCCAGTGTGATTTGTCGAAGGGTTTAACTTCAAAAACCCCATATCTTCAGGTTTTAAATTTCTGTTTCTGAAAGCGTGTTTGGTTTTCGATACAATACACTCAATAGAATATTATACCTCACTGTATCTACAAACCCTGTTTTTATTTAACATGGAAAACAACATTTTTCGTTCCTTCCCCTGTCTTTCCTTCCTAAAGAACTGAAAATCAAAGTCCTATTTTTTTGACCCTCAGCTTCATTTTTGGGATCTTCAGAGTTTTCTAATCAAAGCAAAAGCAAGAAGAAAAAACAAAAAAGAAAGAAGAAAACATCTGTAGTGTAGTGTCTCTTTTTCAGATCTAAATGAACAGTAAAGCTCATTATATAGCCCCAGTATGTTTGCTATTACAGCTGTCCACTAATGTTTGAACATAGAAAGGCAGAGAAACAATTATCCCTGCTCTCCTGGAAATAATAAAAAGAGGAACTGAACATGGCTGTGCAGCATGTTATCATGACTTTGGCATCTTCCCTCATCAACTATCCCACACTGGTGTCCACACAGTGGAACCTTTCTGGTGTTACATAGTTTTCATCAGTTACACAAAATTAATCACTTGAATTTTTTGTTTTAGGACTTTTTGGTTTGGGTTTTGTTTGGTTTTGGGTTTTTTTGCATTTTAGTGCTAAGGCTCAGACCAGATATAATAGTCACTTCATAAGGTTCTGATTAGAGATAATAGTCATTTCAAGGAGGCTTAAAAAATTTGACCTTCCAAAGATTTTTGGTCCAGAAAAATGGTATTGAATACTTTTGAATGAACAAGAAATTAATGTTTGGCATTATCTCGAAGGAAATACGTAGCACTCTATTGGTTTCTGTCCTTAAGGTCTAGAGAGTTAAACAAGCAAAGAATGGTTTATTGAAAAACGTCACAGGAACTTCTTCATAGGAGTTTCTTAAAAAGCACTTTGTAGATGCAGAAGACCACTATGTGCCTTCATGACACAAGCAATAATTCCACTGAAGCAGTAGAAGACATATGCTCAAAAAGGTCACGCTCGCTTCAGAGAAAAACTTGTCCAGCAGGTCTGTGCTATTCCATGTGATTTTCATCTTCTGGGTCAGTAACACATTCAAACAAGTTATATTATGCAACATTTGTACAAAAGCCTCACGTCCACCCAGAGATGGTAAAATCTGAGGCAGAGAATAGTGACTCCATTTCAGGTCTTGAAAGAGTTACAAATCTAAATCTTGGTGGGGTATTTACAGATAGAACTGAGTTAGGAGATCATAACTGCCACATACTGCCAGTGTCAAAGATTAGAGAGGTTAGTCACTAACACCAGTCTTGAGGATGATTAACAGTACATTGCAACATGTCACAGTAAGGAGAATATGCCAGGTGAAAAAGGATCAAATAAGTGAATAGACTTCATCAACATTTCTATCTATTGCAGAGGAATCTGCTACCTGCTTTTTAAGTCTTGTACTCTGAACACAATGCTAACTTGCTAAGAGTGGGCTACTTCCTAATTTTTTTATTATACATTGTAAACCACCATTCATATTATCATCATCACAAATTACTAGTTTTGCTTCTATACAACAACTGAAGGTCAGTTTATCTTCTGTGTTGAAGTACAGGGAATTATTCAAACAAAATGAATCATACAGCTCTTACAGACAAGAAATTTTATGTGGACAAAAGGGAAATACATAGAAAGTATGTATGCCTGACAACACTTCATAAAATGGGGAGCATGTTAAAAGTATTTCCTGAGAAGAATCAATTGATTGAGCTAAACAACACAACTCAAAACCAGCCTACCATTACTTGACACAAAGACATGACAAAAGCAAGTCTCTTAGAGTAGCAAACATACAAAATATATTCTAAACATAACAAGACATCAGCAGCACACAGCAATAACCAAAAAACATTCCATTCTGTGTTAACAAGTTTGTTCAAACTTTGAGTCAATGAATGTCCAACAATAAAATTCAGCTACACAGGAGAAAACCCAAAGCTGATGAAAGGATTATGGTGTATACTACATGCCTTAAATTTCCAGGTGGATTAGTATAAGGATGTGGGCTTCTTCTAAAGTGCTCTTCCCTCCCACTGCACAATGAATGCTGTAATTTTGGTGCTGACACAGCACATAAAGAAGATGTGTTCTGTGCACCTAATGATTTTAGCACCAACTTTACCAGGGAACTTTTTACAGGCTCCTTCATGATCAGCTCACTTTGATTTCTCACAGTAGGAAAACATTTGCTTCTTTCTTGAATGAAGCCTAAACCAACTTTTATTTCTACTGACAAAAAAAAAAAAATCCTATCAAATTACATTCTTGGACATTTCCTAATATTCCATAACAATTTCCTAATGCATGATGGTCTTTTCTTCAACAGTGTTTGAAATTCTGGTTGGCAATGAAGATGCAAATTTCTTCAGGAGAAATTTTTGAAGGTTGAAAAGGGTTAGTCCAAAACTTTTGGAAGTTAAGAGAAAGGTCATAGTGGTTACATTGGATGGTTTCTTTTGACATAATCTCTGGTTTGACATCCAGATTAAATGCATCAATGAGAGTTTTATTACAAACAACAGAGTAAGCAGATTCAAGTCTAAATTAGACAGCAGTTAAACAAATATTAGACAATGGGAAAAAAATGTTCTGAATAATGAAAAAAAATAATTAAAAATGTAAAGATAATAGTTGTAAACTAGATACAGGTACATCCCAAACACGGTTTTACAAAACACTGCTGAGTCAAATGGAGCTTCACATAATGTAAATGAAGAAAAATATTCTTCTTTATAAAAGGAAGAATACAAAGATAGCACCAGAATGACAAAGCAGGGAAAACATCTTTATTAACAATTTAGATAATTGCAAAAGATTAATTTTATTCATCTGGCAAGAGTTGCCTAAAATGTAAGGGTCCAATTTGTTGAGAAGCTCCCCAGCACTGTGGCTTCTCTTGAAAATCCTACTTGGTGGGTCTTCCTGAACTCCCCACCTACTGTACAAAATGTGTTACAGCAGAAGAGATCTTTTTTTACTTACAACAGAAAATGAAGCTGTACTGTATCAATATGAAGAAAGTAGTGTTAGTGATAAGATTGAATATAGGAAATAAAAATCAAACAGCCTTAAAACAAGATATCATTCCCCCATCACAGCACAACAAAAGACTTCTTTTATTCAGCTAACTTTAAAGAAAAACATTTTCTGTGATTGAATGAAGTTTCTTTCAATTTATTCAGATACAAATAAAGGTAGAGCCAAGGCCATTGGTTTAAGAATAAAGAATCTACTATGAGATAGCAAGATGCTTCAGCAAGTAGACATCTGACTAAATTTGCACTCAAGAGAAGACCTCCAAAACACTAAACAAGTGAATGAGAAATCTACTTCTCATTCAGAACTGTGTTCCCAACAGTTTAATTTCCACTTTGAAACTTATTTTAGCCACAGCAGAGAACTACACTGAATTAAATCATAATAGTAATAAAAAAAAATTCTGTTATGTTACCTGTCACTAGCACAGTTACTTGTTGCAGTCCAGTCATGCTGAGGGTTGACCAGGATGCCCCAAGAAAGAAATACAGAGGTTGGGGTGAGAGTGCCAACTACCAGCTGCAGAGGCTTTTGTGTCTTGGTCCGACCTACAGAAGAAACAAAGTTTTTTTCTCTCTCTCCTGCATTATGTCCAGAGAAGCTTTTTGCAGTTGGATAATGAAATAAATGAAGACCTATCTCTCTTCAAAGCTTCAAGGGAAGGTACAACAGTTCTCTTTTTTTTTCACAGTCACCATTTCTAATGCATGATTTACAAAAGGGATAGAAACAGTACCTGTGATCTCTTTTTTTCCAGACTAATATTCCAGTTAAACCTAGCTCTTGAAAATGAACGATTAGTGGTTTAGGTATGCTCAATATAAGAATAAGCTATATGGAAATCAATTTCGAAGCTGTGGCTGTCTTGGCCCATATCTCAGAAGGTATGATACAGAGTTCAGAGCATCAAGAGGTGTCTCTTTGGGTGTGACAGAAATAGTAACTTGGCGGGTTTCTTAGTAACACTACAAATATGTCCATAGATGGTTAATACTTCCTAAAGCACTCTTCCTCAAGAGTGAAACAAGAGCAAAAGGACTTTTGTAGGTTTTAACTGTAGGCAGATCTGAGTTGGAGTCTGGAGAGGATTTTTCTCATTAAACTGCCTACTATATTGAAAATGTTCAGCTTTTGCATGATATTTAACTTTAGCTTTGCTGTGAATGAAGTAGCACAAGTCTTGCACGGAGAATGAACTTTAAATAAAGAAAGTTTAAAATCTAATAAGTAGAAATGGAACAAATGATCTAGAGAAACTTTTTAAGCTCTAATTTATGGATTGCTACAGCTCAAGGAGAACCTCTGGTGTTTGAAAGATGATTAATTAAAGGAAGTTGATGTATTATTTACATTGCATTACATACTTCAAAAATCTGAAGGATCTGTACCTCCTTAAAATGTGTCAATGACTGCACATAACCTGAAAGTTTATAAGCCACTATAAGATGGTGCTATTTCTCATTGTTTTGAAACAGATCTGATTAAATTTCTTCTCATGCCTTTGGAACCCTATTATCTATTCACTTTAAAGGCCCAAAGACAGTCTGATTTGTACCTTCAACCAATGCATGAGTGTACATTTATAAATGTTAAACATTTGGGTTTTTACTTCGTATTGATGATGAATATGTTATCACAAAGCCCCCACAAACAAGTGAAACTACAATCTATGTTAAAAAGCAAATATGACATGCTTGGAATTACTGGGGCACACAACATACTTCCACAAATGTCCAAATAATTTTCTTATATTCTCGTCCAGTTTCGACACTATTTCACCACTTCTTAAGAGAAAATTCAAACAGCTTTGTCCTTCAACGAGCTATCTAGAAAATTTGCTACCTATAACAAAATCTGTTTGTTGATCTGTTTTTGAGAAAACATTGAAAAGATGTGAGTTTTAGAAAAAACAAGCTCTCATATATTTTGAAAACAAACTGACTTTTGGGAGTTCCTAAATACAAATTCATTTTTTAATTTTATTATGCTATTAACGACATACACTGTGAAAACAGGGATTACCTTGATTATTATCTAAGCTGAGCCATATGATACAAATCATGCATTTCCTCTGTATTAATCACAGTTTGAACTACAGTGTCTTTTCTAGAAATGCAAACAATATTCTTTTGTACATTTAAAATTGAAATGACTCAGACTTCATCCCATTTCCTCAAAATTTGTCCAGTTTAACTACTGTCACTACAAAAAGGCTTGCCACATGCTTAGCCATCATTAACCATTTGCTGAACTGAAAAGTTATCTGAATCTTGTTCCTCAAATCAGTTTCTGTAGGCTGTGGATAGAAAAATTAATAATGTCCAAATAGTGCATTGGGCATTATTGGGTTTTGTAGCTTTTGAGATATATATATATATGTATATGAACATGTGTTGTATCTGAAAGGTAAAAATCACTTTTCAAAATCGTTCCAGACATACTGTTTTATGTCTGCCCAAGAGCAAGAAGAAATTAATCCCAAGCAGTTACTAGGATCTAGGGGAAAAAATCTTACAAAGATCAGAGTCATAAAATAGTTTGAGTTGGAAGAGACCTTTAAAGGCCCTTTAAAAAGGTCCTTCTAAAAAAGACCAAGCCCCCTGGAATAAGCAAGGACATCTTTAACTGGACCAAGTTTCTCACAGTCCAATTCAACCTGACCTTGGTTGTTTCCAGGGATGAGGCCAGGGATGGGGCATCAGTTTATTTTTTGCAATAATCCAGTGATCCTGAGAGTCATTTCCATATTAAAGCTACATAAAAGAATCTGTCTTATTTCTAAAACTTTAAGAAAGAGATGCAGTAATGTTAAAATACCTGAACAAGATTTCTTGTTATTTGAAACACGTGCTGGTCTTACTGAAACCAAATACCGGGGCTCTGCATCTGTAAATGAAGGCAAAACCAATTAGTACAGGTGTGCTAACTTATCTGAAACTAGGATTAACCTATTAACATATAATTAATGGGAAAGAGTCAAATATTTGGTGAATGCTTGACACATGATCCAATCCTTATGATCTTTAAACAATGTTTCTTTAAGATTCATGGAATTGAAAATAACAAATGTTTTGACTAAAACAATTTTGTGATGGTGACTTTAGTTTGGAGAATTCCTCTCCAGAAATAAGATTTCCCCTTACCTTTAAAATCAGATGTCAGAGATTTTTGCCCTTTTTAATTATTTAAAACAAAGCTCAATTAGCACCGAACAGCAACACGAGAGAAGTCTTCACAGGAGCTTCCAGTAAGATATCCATGAGCAGAATTTGGCTCACTACATACTAATCAAAATTATTTTCATTATAGTTTCTATAAAAAAGGATTTCTCTATGTAAAACTCTTTTTCTGGTTTAAATACTTGTATCTAAACCTGCATCTATAGATGAGAGAGACTGAATTTCCTGCATGTTTCACTGTAACAGGCAGCTTGAATTCTACTAATTAGACAGAACCACTAAGAAGTCATTCAATTTTCTCCTACACCCAGATTTCTGTAAGGAGAGAGAAAGAAAAAGCAGTACTAAAAAAATTAAAAGCTTTCTGTGCTACTGAAAAGGCTGTGCCCATATGAGAAAAACGACTTTAACTTAATTGATCCTATGCATCCAAGTCACTGGAATCCCACAGTATGGTTGTACTTTAATTATTTAATTATTGTTTCAAATTATTTCAACCACACCCAATAACTAAGATGAGCATTGAAAAACAGCTGCTCTGAGCACTGGGGAAAAAAGTAGAGCAACCCCCAAAATACTAATATGTCTTCATTTACAAACAAATGTTTTTGAATATTTAAAGTGGTATATAGTTCTAGAGCCTGTCTAACCATCTGGATACTTTTTATATTGAGATGTAAAAATAGAAATAAGTGACACTTTAAAATATTTTGGTTTTTACTGTTCTTTAATCCTAGTTTTCTTCTATGTATTCACAACCTCTTTTGAGACTCTTATAACTGTTGCAGTTGTTCAATAAAATTAGTTTCAAGCATCACCTTGAAAGCTTATGAACTACAAAGAGAGTCTTCAAAGCTGTAAAAAATTTCCAAAGAATGCGAAAGTTATCCAAATGGCTTGAAACAGTTAGTTTTGCCTTCTTGTTGACAAATATATGTATCAATCGTCATCACAACCAGGAAATCATCTGATGTTACAATGACTCAATTAATTTCCAGGGCCTTAAAACACTGCCTCCTCCCCATGTATTAAATTCTACCAAGCTGCAAGAACTGTTTTATAATAACCTGTCTTCTCTTATGATGTCTGTATATGCATAAGCCATTCTACAGATCCATGTCTAAAAGAAGCAGGCATCTTGGGGAGAGGAAAAAGAAAATCCTGTGAAATACCACAATCTAAACAAAATCATAATTTGGCTTGTGCTATTTCATCTTAATGCTTAAGAGATAAATTGCTGAAATCAGAGGTAGGTAGTAAAAGGTGAGTGTCAGTCACAAAAATATGGCTTACTGTATGTCATTATGATTCACAGAATACATCAATTATTTACACTGAAATATATTTTAAAAGAAAAGTGTACTTCTAAAATGAAATGATAACCTCAAGTAAAAGCAAATTACTTCACAAAACCAATCCTATTTGCAACTGAATATTTCTTTTTTTTTTTAACTGTATTTAGTAAGATAAGAGTAGTTACATAATTAAGATTAATGTTGAAATATCGGAACACAGATGCATAAATTCAGCATCTGTCTCCAGAAATCATTTCAACATTCATCAGTATATAACAGAGACATGTATGACTCAGATGCAAGATACAGTTCTGTCTGTCTCTCATCTTGTGAGGATCCACAGCCTCATAAATGAAGAATCCCTACAGAACAATGAAAACTTTAACAAATTTAGCCTTAAATAGATTTGTAAATTTGCTATGAAAATCTTAGTGGATCCTTGTTTTCTAACACATTCTTGGGGAGCTGGTACTATAAGACTAAGTTAATACATCTACTTGTTTGAACGTAGTACTCTCTAGACCCCTTTATTAAAGCTAGAATGAGAAATATCTTCGCTAAGAGCTCATTTCAGATCAGAAATAAAGTCCAAATAGTGACCACCCTCAACTCTTCAGCCACAAAGTATTATAACAAATTGCCCAAATGTACTCAACAAGTGCTAGCCAACAAATCCAGGCCTAATTCTTAGTGGTGTACTTCCCCTTACATGGGCTTTTTTGATGACTCATTTCAGAGACACAAATACATCAGCAGAACTGCTCTGTTAAGTTTAAATGTCCACAACAGAATAAAGCAATGCCATTTTGAACCAAAGCATTGCACTCCTGCAGGCACATACATCTAACCAAATGATTTCTGAAGCAGAAAGGAAGAATAGTCACACACCTGAGACATTAGTTTTTGCAAAACAATAGTATCTGTAGCATTCAATGCATACAGCAGACATGTATATGTGTTCAATATATATTCTTAACACCTTTTCCTCTCACTTCTCAAAAATATTAGACAGAAATGTTCAGTCATCGAGTTTTAGCTTTCAAACATCAAGGTTACTACAGCTTGGTGAACTCTCACGAATTAGATGAAATAGTTTTCTGAACTCCTTCAGTTACTCATATTTCTCTCCACAGAGACAGCCCAAAAGACATGCAAAATAAGTATACAGGAACACTTAGAGTTTACCATGGAAGAAACATTTCAAAGTTCCACAGCATTAAACCAGTACTTTGGTGTCACAGTAAAAGAAAAATCTGACAAAGATTCTGTAAGATTAATGAATAAAATCATTACAAAAAAAGTCTTATATTATCCACCTTAAAAACTTATGAAGACAACCGGAATTTAACAGAAGTAAATGCCAATGACATATTGGACTTTGAGAGAACACTTAGTTCCATGCTCCATGACCTGGGCTACCAAATCAGTGGCAGCAGGCATCAAACATGCACTACAAAATGCTAGCACATTCTGCTTTTGTTCAAACATACTATTCAGTTCTGGACTCTGCCAATACAGAAATGAAGTTGAAAGCAAAACAGTGTAAGAGTGAACTGACTGATGAACTCAGAATATATTTTAAAATAAAGTGTTAAAAATGTATTATTAGAATCCATAGCACAGAGAATTCATAAATGAAAAAAAAATAAGTATTTTTTAGCTTCAGGCTGCAATTCCTTAATCTGCATTTAGGGTTTGCTAAAGAATTACTACAGGATGTTGTTAAAGGCAAAGGCCAAAGGTAGAGAAAGGGGAGGATTGAAAGTATTATAGTGTAACAAGCATGGGAGAAGACAGAGAAGTGGGACAAAGAGACTGGCATGAATGAACCTGCTGCTGGTCAATCCACTTGTTTAGATGCTGAAGCAGCTGCTGACCTCCTCCAGGTCCCCCATTCCAATAGGGTCAGCTTATATTAGCAGCGAGAATCTGTTTTTTTGTTGTCAGGAGGCAACATACTGCTGAATAAATGTTCACATTATATCTTGGAAAGAATATAGCTAGTGTGTCTGCTCATTTCTGGTAACTGACCAGGTAAAAGAAACTGCTCAGCAAAGACTTTTTGGCTAAGGACTTCTCTAACACCGACCCCTGAACTACACTTTTCAAAATGTGTTCCAGATGGTACTAGAATTCTGTCATATATATGCATATCTATGCAAAAGTCAAACGTCATTTATTATGGTTGTTATAAAGCAGGATTATCAATACATTCTTTTCCTACACTCTACAATCTTGTTAAAGAAAAGGAAAATCAAAATCAAAAGCATTGCCCAACTTTGAGCTGGGTTTAGAAAGCGAAAGGGAAATTAATTTTGTTCACTCAGTAATTACTGTTCATTCTTACAAAACTTTCTTGTCTCCACCCAATTTTTTGGGTTACTTCAACAATATCAGCAATAGTTATAAAGTTGGCTTGCAATCTTCCTAGTCAAGCTAGAAAAACCTAACACAAATTTCTCAAGTAAATACTCTTCCTGTATTAGTCAGGCAAACTAAAAAAATTTAAATAAAGGTCTAAGTCAAGCCCAGAACTTTTGGATGCGCTTATTCTCCTTTTCATTACTCTAGCTGGATTTATATTTGGATATCTTTTGACACTGTCTGAATAGCTCCTATAATCAAAAATATTGTTTACTGTCATGTAAGCTCATAAAGTACACTCAGTGCAAAACACATCTGGTATCCCAATAAATATGCAAACTTTTTTGAAACAAGCTTTGATACTGCCTCATTGTCATTTGCCTTTCAAAATCAAATTAATCTATCTACCAATGCATGAAACTGCTCAAGAGTTTGTTGCCAGCCAGCATGAATTCATTACAAGTTTAGGAAATCCAATAAAATCCTTTTCTCATTACAATTTCAGGAAATCCAACAGAGCCCTTTCCTCTTTGTACATGATCTCTTCTACAGATCCTAATTCATTGATAATGTTGTTGGCTCTTCTTTTATGTAACTGGTAAAAGAAAGAGAAAACAAATGCTTTAAGGTAAGAATCACTGCAGTGAGGCACTGAATATTTTAATGGTTGAAATATAGTTGGATGTCACATTTCCTGCAAAGCCCTATATCTCTCTTGAAAACCCTAGGAAATATCATGTCCTTATTAATTTATTTTAAAATATGTGCACCTATATACATGTATTTTCATAAATTAATAACTGTGATGGTTTGAAGCTTCTTGTTAACAGGCTCATGAGTGTGACCCAGCAGAGGACCTGACAATAAATTTTATCTCAATCAACAGTGACTGGGTTGGAAATATGGAAGTCATGGGATGTAGAAATATATATTACTGTGTATACTGTCTCATGTAGTTAAAAAAAAAATAAAAATTACTCACTGCCTCATCTCCTATATTACAGTTCCAACTGGGGACAATTATTCTAAACAGAATACTGATTATTCTGCCCCATTAAAAAAGCAGGGAAGCATAGCTAAATCAAGGAAATGTCTGCAAGGCGCTTCATTCTGATGTGTAGCCCTATATTTTTTGTTCGAAAGAACAATGATATTTTAGAGGATTGATGCATTTTAGAGAGAGAATCACAACTCAAATGTGAAGATTTTCCCTAAAAAAAATCTTCACAGAATCGACAATTTTAAAACTATTAGAACAAAATCCAGTGTTATGGATCTTCCATTCTCCTGGATTTAATCACTCCACCAGGAGATTATATTCTACAGCAATGATTCTTAATGCATTAGGAAACCATACTTTTAAGAAACTAACAAATTTCCTTAAATTTCCATTTCTAGACTTTACCTTTCAGCTACCTAACGAATTTGAGATTGTGATCAGTCCCTAAATTGACTGGGAAAGGTATTCTTTTTCCTGAACCACTAAAACTGACAGGAAAGGAGGAAGCATTAATTTGTATTAGTCTTGGTCTAAATAGACCACAATGTTTTTACATATTTGGGAATCACTTCCTCCACAGTCTCTTCAGTAAAAGCCTCACCAAGCATTGT
The DNA here is from genome assembly GCA_013399895.1 of Serilophus lunatus. NCBI lineage: Eukaryota > Metazoa > Chordata > Aves > Passeriformes > Eurylaimidae > Serilophus > Serilophus lunatus. The sequence continues at coordinate 33,406 of VXBA01000678.1, read as the reverse complement.
TTAACCCTGTAAAGTTCATCTGCTTTCTGTAAAAGTCAGATACATCAAAGCAAGCATGACAGGGCCAAGAACGTGTTCTCAGGGCAAAAACTAATATTTTTTGTATAAATCTATTTGTTCTGACTGTGGAAAAATGTATGAAATCCACTGAAGACCATTTTAAGGGTATGCAGTGGTCATTGGATTATTAGAATATCTAGACCATGGGACACACTATTTTTAGTATGCAATTTAAAAAATACATTGTTTTAATACAAAAATAGCATATGAAGCCAACTTCATCACATATGAGATGTAATAGAAGCACCAAGATAATGTAAGGCTTTTCAGTACTAGGGTCTCAGTTACATTTTTATTGTCCCTTTACAATACTGTTTATTTTTTTAAATCCATATAAAGTGTGTGCTCAGCTGAGGTCTCTGGAAATCCGAATAGAACTTAGCTATTATTCCTTGATCTAAGAACTATTCTGCAATTCTTCCAGTTTCTGCCAGCAAGTGGCCTCTGAAAATGGCAGTGAAATGGGAGTGCACCAACAATCACTACTGCCTTAATTTCTGCCATACAAATCCCTCTAAGATAGAGACAAAATCACAACTGAAGTTTATTGCTTTCGTTTGTGTTCTGTACACATTTGGAAAGTAAAGACAAAGGTGCAGTTTAATGTGATGTTTAATATTAATGAAATGGGGAAGGTTGTTTATTCGGTTCTTCCAATAAACAAATCTACAAAGCATATAATCTAATACTAGATCTCCTAACTAAAAGCAATAAGTCCAGTAAATGCACAGCTAATTGCCTTAAATAAATGCTTGCAACTTGAATTACATGTTGCTGTTAGATTCTTTTATTCCTCTTTTCAAAGATGACATTTTCTGGAAGTTGGAAATGCTTGTCTTTGTATTTCTATTATGTTGTACTTTGCATGTTTATTTACTGGATACTCGGAAGTCACAAGCATAAATTTATCGTAAAAAATAAACAACAACTTCCATTAGCATAAGCGAGATAAAATTTTGAAGTTATTCTCCTTTAAAATATTTATAAAGGAAGAGTATTCCCCAACATTTGCGCTTTTCCCCCTCCATATACACTACAAAAAATGTGTTCATCTTCTTACAGGCTGTATGCGGTGGGGGGTTTCTTATCTTCTGTGTTCATTGTTTCAAAATTGCTTAGTGATAGGCTTTAATGAATGTGCATGTGGACAGCACTTTAATATGTTGTAGAGTTGAAAAAAGGTGCTTACAGTTTCCAGGCATTAACTGTTAACATTAAGGTTACAAAATACCAAAGTCTCTTAAGTTCCAAATGACTATGAGCTTTCTCTTTTCAGTTTCACAAAACATTAGGTATTAAAGCTGCTATTAAATAGGAAGTTCAAGTGATCTACACATGATGTTACATTCAGTGCTTTTTCTTCTTTCAAAAGATTTTTTCCTCTCTCCAAAGACCTCAGAGTACCTGAAAAATATTAATTTACACTGCTTCTGCAATACAGTTACACAAGTAATATTATGCCTAATATATACATATAGAGAGAGAGCATATATATATCTGCTATATGTATAAATATATAAAAGTAATATTATATATTTCTAAATACTACAGAAAATCCTGTGCATCATTCTTAGTGAAATGATAAAAAAATACACATGAGATAAATTAGATAATCCAGTGATGATTATGATAGAATTACAGAGAGATTCCAAGAGCAACTACTTATAAAAATGGCAGTCAGCCTTTGGCACAGGGATCTAATCAAAGTTCCTAATATCTTAATTGTTCTGTGTTTAGCATTTTATTTTTTCATTTTTTACTCTGTTGTTTTCAGCCTGGAGCAGACATCCACAATGACCTTAAGTGACCTTGCCCAAAAGATGGGAATTATTACTTCTATACTGATGCATCCTTTCTTCCCCCTTGTTTTATACCAAGATCACTGACATTACAATGGTGAGGGAAATCCAGATTCACTTCAGGTTAGAAAAGCTTAAAGAAAGCAACAGGAAAATCCTTAGAGATCCTTAGAGGTCAAATCCCAGTATGTCAATGTTTTAAACATTTATTCTTTCTCCCTATTCCAGGCAAGAGGGTATAACATTCTTGACATGGTTAAATCTCTTCCATGAAACAGCTCACAGAATTCCATCAGTGCCCTCTAACGTGGAAGCTATAGGTTACTCTAGAACATGCAAAACTGGAGTAGAACCCTGCCAGAAAAGGCATCATTTTGATAAAAATGCTTCTGTCAAAGGGACTCAATCACACAGTTCTCAAGACTGTTTTACTGACTGCATTATTTGTTAAAAACTTGCACATCTCCCTTATATTCTATTTTATAACTGCAAATTTAGGCAAACCATCGCATTTGATCTGTAGTGTGGTCAGTACAGTAGAGTTTCTTAGTAAAATGAAAATCCTCAAAACAAGTACCAGCAGCAAACTTTTCCAAATAGTGAAAACTATTTTTTCTCCTTGAAGGATTTCCTAATTCCATTTTCATCTGAAATTCTTCAAGGCAACCTTAAACAAATGCAAGAAACCTCGAGCAGCAACCAAATAAAAACAAGAATTAAGAAACACAAAGGTTCTTATTCTCCTCACATTCTTCCCATAATTCTTTACAATAGCATGCAAAGAAAATATGTCTTACCAAGTTCTGTTAGATAGTTTTTTCCTTCTGAAGGTAAAGGAATGTACTGATTAGAAAAGAAGTTGCTTCCATAACCCAGGACAAAACCTTCTAGTTTGGTGTTTTGACTTGGTCGAAGATACCGCATGCAAACAGTGTCATCTGTTGCATTGATCTGAACCTTCAGACTCTGCCTTTTCACTGGGGAAAGAGTAAAAAAGAGATCAGAAGGTATTATCTTGCAATCATATACCCAGAATATGACAATGTAGCAGTATAGGGCTGATTAATTTGCTAGTAACAAGCAAGTGAACAATTTCTTGAAGGTGAATTATCCTGGGAACCCAGCGTAATTTAAAAAGTAATCTAATAGACATGTAAACTTGTGTTTGCCAACATGTTTTTTTTCCACTAGTTTAACATTATTAGCTGTAACACCTACAATTGCAGTAGTAAAAAAGTGTATGAAGCAACTAGAAAAAATGCAAAATGTATATTTACCTTTAAATTCAACAGTTATAATAGTATTAGCCATCTGTAGGACCCATAGATGAACAATTTACAAGCTTTTTTTTTTCTTTTTGCTTCTTAGTGGAAAATAGGAAGTTTTAACATGATATTAGTCAGCTAATCACACTGCAGAATTAGGGCAGAGGATAAATAGTAACTAGATCCAAATAAAACTACAATTTTTTATTTTTATTTTTTTTTGCTATATTGGGCTGGAAATGTAGTTTTCTGTTTGGAATTACACCAGGACACCTAACTAACCTATATACTTTACACAAAATTGCAAAGAAACTTGTTTTAAACATTTATTTTTATGCTTTCCAGGGGAACAGTACATAAAGCAAGAAACATCTTGTATATCCATCTAAAAAGATTTGACTTGTAGTAACACAGAATGACTTCACAACAGAGTAACTAACTTTTTAGGTTACAAGCTGGTGTTTCATCTTCTTCTTGGTGGGGTGAGGGAGGATTGGCTTTTTTCTTCCTTGATATGTACAATTTTAGTACTCCCTTGTCACTGTTAGGCCAGAACTGTTGAATTGTTGGCTTCTACCCAAACTTCTGACATCAGCACATTAGTACATTTTGGGTTATTATTTTTCTTCTCAAAATCTCAGTGTATTCTCAAGATACCATTTTTTATTCCCAGTAGATTTTCACACGTTTGTCCAATCATTAAGGGCTGAAATTAACAGATCAGGAAAAAACAGAACTTTGCACATAATCGTTTCTTTTCTTCCTTTCTCTCTCTCAGTAATTGCAGACTGATATTCAAAGTTTCCCTAGACAAGTACATGCTGGTTTTCTGGTATCACTCCAGCCTACCCTCCTTCAATTTTTAAAGAAATTTTAATGACCAGAGTTGTCAGGAGGCCAAAATCCCCAATTTGCGAAGATGATTTAGTAGGTGATTTGAGCATCTGCAGTTGTCTGCACACAGAACACAAAGCCCTAAGCCAAACACTTTATGCCTCTTCCCTTTATAGAAAGAAACATGCAAGGAAAACCAATGGAAAACATGTGCCTCCCTTCCTTTATCTAAAGACTGATCAAATAAAAGCATTCATCCAGGAAACTGTCCCAATTTTCCAAAGGCAACTCTGCCAGGTTCCAGGAGACTGCAAGGCTTCTAGAAAACTCAGTTCTTTGACACTTTCAGCAGTACAAAACCATCACAGTGAAAAGAGCAGCGGTTGCTTCCTTATCTAAATGACATTCTAACTTGTTTTACTTTCGCTATACAAAACTGCCTTGGGTGTGCAACTTTGAGTATCGACAAGGCTCCAAATAGCAGAAACGAGGAAGAAAAGCCAAGACTTCATACCCTTGCAACAAGCTTTATAAAGACACTTAGTAAAAAGTGACAACAAAGGTTAGGATTATTACCTCTGATTGACAGTGAGCTACATGTGTCAGATTATGCAGTCTGCAAAACTCTAACTTTGAAGAGCTAAGCATAAATGAAAGAATGGCCTCCTGGTCTCACATCTAAGAACAAAGCAAGACTTGCAGTACTTGATTCAAATATAGTAATTTGATTTCTGTAGTAAAGTTCTTAATCAGTCTCAAAACTGGATTTGTAAAAAAAAAATCAATGAAAATCTGTTTTAATTTTAAATTTAAAATACTTTCAACCTTTTTTCACATAGTTGTGTCTATGTATATTTCAGTTATACTTCACATTAATTTGAAGACCTAATTCTACTTCAAAATGGAATTCAACTGGGTTTGCTTTGAGTTTGATGGATACCATGGTTTATTCATAAGCAGTCAATTATAGTGACAAGGGATCTTGATTTGATTTAAGCCTTAAAACTCTGAATGAGTTTTCTAAAAATAGAAAGTCTAAATGGGTTCCCAAGACGGCCATATCTTTGAGATAGGATCCTTTGGACCTTTTCTTTATAGCTAGCACATCAATACCTCCAAGACAGCTTATAAACTCAAAGCCAGTTCTAGCACATAAACAGGAATAATGTATTTCTAAATATAGAGAATAAGGCAGAAGAGAATGAAAGAAGATTAATTTAATTTTTTTAAAAAATAAGTCTTTCTCCTCTCCACCCTGTCTTAGCAAGGGAGGTCCTTTTCCTCTAGTTCACTTTTAAGTATAGGATCCTTTCAGTGCTAGCCTGAATGGCAAAAAATACTGCTAAGTCCCTGTAGCATTGAGGGGGGAAAAAAACATAAAATCATTCCAGTTGGACAAAATCTTTTAGTCCGACCATAAACCTAGCACTATCAAGTCTGCCACTAAACGATGTCCCCAAGTCCCTACATCTCCATGCCTTTTAAATACCTCCAGGGATGGTAACTCAGCCACTTCCCTGGGTAGTCTATTCCAACATAGGATAACCCTTTTGATGAAGATATTTTTCCTAATATCTAATCTAAACCTCTCCCGGTACAAACTGAGTCTATTTGCTCTCGTTCTATCACTTGTTACTTCGGAAAAGAGACTGACACCCACCCCCCTCACTACAACCTCCTTTCAGGTAGTTGTAGAGAACAATAAGGTCTCCCCTGAGCCTGTTTTGCTCCAGGCTAAATAACCCCAGCTACCTCAGCTGCTCCTCATAAGACTCGTGCTCCAGACCCTTTACCAGCTCTGTGACCCTTCTTTGGACAAACTCCAGCTCCCTCAGCTGCTCCTCTTAAGACTCATGCTCCTAGACCCTTTACCAGCTCTGTGGCCCTTCTTTGGACACACTCCAGTATCTCAATGTCTTTCTCATAGTGAGGAGTCCAAAACTTAATATAAGATTTGAAAGTGTAGCCTCACTAGTGCCAAATACAGGGAAATGATCACTTCCCTGGTCCTGCTCACCACTCTATTTCTGACCAAAGCCCAGATATCATTAGTCTTCTTGGCCACCTGGGTATACAGCTGGCTCATGTCCAGCTAGCTGTCAGCCAGCACCTCCAGATCCCTTTCCATTGGCAGCTTTGGGTTGTGACTCAAGCACGGGACCCAGTACTTTCCCCATCCACAAAGTGAATAACCTTGTCATAGGTGGAGATCAGGTTAGTCAAGCAGGACCTGCCCTTCATAAACCCATGTTGGCTGGTCCTAAAACCCTGTATATGCTTCATTATGTCACTCAAAATAATCTGCTCCATGACCTTTCCCAGCACAGGAGGTCAGATGAACGGCCCTGTAGCTCCCCAGACCCTCCTTCCTGCCCTTCTTGTAGATGGGTGTCACATCCAGAAAACTGAGACCTTCCCAGTTAGCCAGGACTGCTGGTAAAGGATTGAAAGTGACTCAAGGGACATCTACCCCTAGGTAGATCCCATCTGGCCCCATAGACAGTGTGTCTAAATGGTGTAACATGTCACTGATGATCCAAAGGAGGCTTCATTATGCTCCCTATTCCTGACTTCCAGTTTAGGGACCTGGAGACCCCAAGAACTATGAAAGAGTGAGGCAAAGAAGGCACTAAGTACTTCAGCCATCTCCACAGTCTCTGTCACTATGCTTTCCCCTCCACGCAGTAAAGAATGGAGGTAATATTTATTTTCCTCCTTGAAGATCTAGCTACAAGGTCTGCTCCATGCAATTCTTGTTTGTTTTCTACCCCTTCTGTAAGTCTCCCTAGCTGGGAGGGCCCATTACTCTCCGTAAGAGCACTCTTCTCCTCTTATTCTTGAAGGTATAGATTGACCCAAAGAGCAGCAGAGAGCAAGGCAGACAGATCTCTTTCTTCACTTCTATTTAGATGCATATTTTTAAAAGAGAATAGCTGAGCTAAAGCAACAACACAGATGCCACACTTCATATGACTAAACCACATTCCTGTTCATGGGCTGTGTGTATTCCAGAATCAGTGAAAATGAGGGATGAATTTTAACTGGTAAGATAATAATTGATCAGTTTATGGAAGTGCATGAACAGAAGAGGAGCAACAAAGGACAGGGAGATCTTGATCTTACATGCTGCACAGACACTGTCAGTTTAGTCAAGCGAGAGCGAGCCTGGAGCAGTACAGATATAAAGGACTTCATATCAGTTAGCTTGGTAAATGGGGACTTCTCTCAGAGGCAAATTAGCAAAATAGATTTCCCTTGTGTTGATCTTACAGCATTTTGAAATACTAACAAGGAAAACATTCTCAGAGTAATATGTCTGTCTTAGCCACCCCTCAGATAAGCATTCATCAAACATGATTGAATGGACAAGCAAAGTCACACAAACTTGACTGTTATGATTCTGTGATAAGAATGCATTTGATTTCGAGAAAATAACTTTGTCATACTATGATTTCAGAATAATTTTTTCCTCCACATCTCCTTGGTGAAAGAATTGAATAATAAACCAAATGCCCCCTAATTCCATTCATTTGGATCAGCTTTTGGCATGTGTTATTGAAAGTCTAGCCTTAAATATTTGCATTTGTAGCGTAATTCTTTTACATTGAGGCCGTCTCCAAACGGAATATTCTGGGATCTATAACTACCTCTGTAAGATGTTTCCCTTCGTGTTTGCCAACAGAAATTCCACGCTGATCCGCAAGTGTTCTCTTCAACAAAAGTCAGTTGACAGCCAAAATCAGTAGGAGAAACTGTGCAAAGCATATCTGAAGCAAAAGCACTACGTTAAGTGCATCAGATTGCTGGCACTGTTATAATGACTCTAAGGAAAGGACTCCTTGCCTATAAGGGGAGAGACTATTAAAGACAGCTTGATGAATCAGCTGCATCATAATGGAACCAGTCACTGATAACTCTTCAGAAAGAAGAAACTAGCTACAAATGGTCTGAAGAATCCAACTGAGAGCACCATAGTTTGTCTAGTTGGAAACTATAGGCAGCAGGAGCCAAAAGCAAACAAATATCGAAACTTTTGAAAAATTAACTCTAAGTTAATCACTTAACTCTAAGAAAATCACTTCTTTAAAATGTGAAAGCAGCTACAGAAAATATTATAGAAAACATGGAGCTAGACAATTGCTGTTCAAGCTTTGGATCTGCCAAGGATTATGTCAACTATCACATTACCACTCTAATTAACCATGGAGTTGTAGAGGAAGAGAGGGAAGAATTCGTAAGCTCTGCTACCATGTCTTATTTGTACCATTTAGTTCATGTTTAGCTACAGGACAAACAAGTCCAGTTTTCAATTTCTACTTTCACAGCAAAAGTTCAGTCAAAGGCTTTTGATTTAGGTCTAACATACCCCTAAGAAACCACCATTGCAAATCAGTCTGCAAAGGCCAAATAGAATAGATTTGTATAATTACTTTGCTATTTAATAATGAAGAAAATTAAGGAGATGCAAGGACGTAAAGTTCATTGGCCTAGTTGCTTTAAAGCAGTATCTGCTCAGTAATTTGGGACAGTGGGTTTTCCAACCTGTAAAAGCAAGTAAAACCAGGTGAGATCTTGCTTACCAAAAGGAAAAAAAAGCACAAAAGACATTTTTTCAGTAACAAAGAATTTATGTCTTTGAAATTTGGTGTCCTATGGCCCACTGTCTTTACAATATTGTTGGTAACAATAGATATAGAGTTAGTTAAAATTACAAGCTTGTTTGATTTTCCTGTTTCAAGGAACACAAGAGAACATATGTGGTGGGATGACTGGAACATTAACTGTTTCTAGCCAAAATCCAAAATATATCTTGTCCTTGTCAGGTGGAATATCTATTTCTTTTTACAGCTGGCTGATAGATTATTAATGAGTAATTAACACATTCAGAAGTAACTTGGAGATGCTGATATAACAACAAGCTTCAAGAACAAAAGATAAATAAAGTAACCTTTTTATTTTTTAAATGTTTTGTTTTGAAATAAATTCATCTTGGCATCTTACATTTTGAACTGTTTGCTTGTTTCACTAGAGTCTCAATAAAAGCAATATTGGGACAAGATGTTACTTTCACTCACCCTATGAGTCTACTGCTGCACTTCAAGTGTGTACGGTCTCTTGTGATCAAATATGGCCCTATTTTTTGTTTTTATGACTGACACGAAAATCCTTGAACTCTGCCCTACAAAACTAGAGGGTGAATACAGCTGTGCCGTATTACAGCTAATTTGGCTTTGTTGTCAGAATTCCTTTGGTCTTACATTGAGTTTGTTTTTCACCATTTCAAAGATTTTAGAGGGCATGAAGGCAAGATCCAGCACTGTCTCCCAGAGTGCTAGACAAATGAAGCGTGCCTTGGGAAAATATAATAGCAGCATCTATTTGGAACCACCACCTCACTTACTCAAATCATTCACAACAGTGCTTTGACTTTCCAAATATAGTGCCATAGTACCACCAAGCAAGATTTTAGTGATAATCTAACATTGTGCAACTTTTACTTTCTTCTATTTTGTATTTTTGTATTTATTTTGGCTCCCAGATATGGAGAAATATTTGTTGTTTGACTCGAAACCAAACACAGCTTAAAATAGGAAACACTTAAAAATAGTTTTGTTTCTATGTATTAGAATAAACAAGACACACTTTTAAGGCAGCCACAACTACAGAATCATGGAATAATTTAGGGCAGAAGGGACTTCTGTAAGTCATCTAGTTCAACCCCCTGCACAAAGCAGACCGCAGCAGATCAAGTGGCTCAGGGCCACATCCAGCAGAGTCTTGAACACCTCTGAGGACATAGATTCCATGGGACTCCATTCTCTGGGGCAACCTGTTCCAGTATTTAGCATATTTGTGTTAAAAAAAATAAAAAAATTCCAAATATCTAACTGGAAGTTCCCATCTTCCAGTTTGTGCACAGTACCTCTTGTCATATTATTGTGTGCTTCTGCAGAAAATCTTAGTATCTTCCAGTCAGATAGCTGTGGACAATGTTAGATCATCTTTCTCATCACAGATTGCATAAAACACCAGCTCTCCTAGCTACAAAATTCATATTAATAAATACTCTGAATGATGACAGGAGCCATATAAAAAGGGTAACAAAGAATACCTTATTAAGGAAGGATAAGCTAAAAACATTGCATATAGTTTTGTCTTTTTCAAGTGAAGTTCCTCAAATAATAATTTTTTAGGTATTATTATGCCTACACTCTGTACACAAGTCTGACATTACTTTAAATAATAGAAATATAAATAGAAAAATAGGTTGTCAACACGCAGTAGTTGACATTGTAAAACAAACTTGCATGACTAGCTACAAAAATCTAATTAATAAACTTTCAATATACAGGATCTCTTTGCTTAGTCAGCTTCCAAAATAAAATAAACAAAAGCAATGTTACTCTACAGTCCAACATTTATTACACTGAGATCCATTGGCACATTTTTAAGGATGAGCAATCAGAAAAGCTTCAGGAGTATGTTTCCTCTTCAAGTCCTAGCACTCTCCTTAACCTGAGTTTCTCTGCCCCTAGACGGTCAATACTGTTAATTTCAAAGCCATTGTGTTCATACAAGGAAGGAACTGAGAAGCAGAAGGATTAATTTGATTTTGAAATGCTACTTTTTTCACTTAAATGACACTGTTTAATATACAAAATTCTCTTATTTTTAATATGGCTCTTGATAGATTGGATTGATAAAGTTTGTTATTTGAAGCCTTATCAGGAAGGGTTTTATTTTACTGATAACCAAAAACTAGTAATTGATTCTACCTTACTAATGTTGTGAAGTTAGCATCTCTTTTCCACTCTCACTGTAACTGAGAGAGCAGATATGATAGCATGGTAAGAACAATCTATCCTATAATAGCAGTAATTTGTAAGAGAAGAAAAGACATCACTAAAGAAAGATCAGGACAACCTAAATTCTGTCTAACTTGTGATGTCTGGAATGTCATGTTCCTTGCATGTATCATTACATAGTACATTGTAATACATAATTTATTTTTTTATTTCAGTTTGTGACTTACTCATCTCGGGATCTTTTGAAATACTTTGGGAGGAATCAGATTTAAATGAAGAATATGAAATACCCGATGGTAAGAAAGTACAATTTCCATTGCGTTAGAATTAGGCAGCTTTGAATTAATGTTAAAAAACCTTCAAGCAGTAACAAGTTGATTTTTGCATGTTTATCTGTATTCACAGAACAAAATAGGCAATACTGAAATGCTTCTTTTGTGGTATTACCTTATTTTCCATACTCCAAGCTATTGAAAGAGTAAGTCTTGAACTCAGTATTCTGTAACATTGGCTTAGATATTTTCATAGCTAGTATTGTTTTAACTCTTTTTCTGACTCAGTTCACAGTTATTTTATTTTATTTCGACAAAACTGCTTAAAGAAAGTAGTATTTAGACAGGTAGTGGAGTTCACAAGCTATACTAACAGAATAAATTTGAAACCAGCATGTACTTCCAACTATTTAGTCGTAAACTTATCTATGAGTCTCAGAATCACCACCATGTCTATGTGTATTTCAAGATTGTTGCCTTCTCTATTTTAAATCTGAAAAGTTGACTCCCAGTCCCTTCATGCACTAGTTATCACTTCCAAAAAGGTCTCCTATCACTAATAGTCCAGTTCCTAGAGCACTATAAAGAAGAACAACTTGATAAAATCCAGGAAAAATGTCAATGACTAGAGGTAGAGAAGGTTGTCCAGCAAAAAAGCCTGAGTGAGTCATCCAGCTTAGAGATAAAGTACATGGATAGATATTAAGACATTATGCAAGTATATAAGGCAAACAGACAAATAAAGCCCTGAGTATAGATAACTTCTGCTCCATGTCTGTGAAGAGGAGAAATGGCATGCCATAGCTAGGAAGCCATCTGGAGAACTGATAAAAGCAGTGACATTCTGGAACAAAATACCTAAGGAATAAGCACAAGTGGGTCAAAATGACTTCAGCAAGTCCATTTTAGTTTTGTGTTTCATTGTAGAAATCCATATTTTTCCACTTGAAGGCTTCTGTTATTCTCCTGCACCTCTAAGAATGCACCATAAAGCTTTAAGGAGGGCTATCCTCTTCTTGAATTCTAATATCCTACTTCCTGTCTCTAACACATTGGTAATGAAAATCCGCTAAGACATGATCTTTTCAGTAAGCATAAGATAAGATAAGCATAAGAGAGCTACCAGTGAGAAGCAAGATTAAGTTGTTACATGAGAATAGAAAAATATCTCAGTGCAATTGCTTGATAAAGGGCAAGAAAGAGAATCCAAGAACCTGCAAGCTGTTCAGCCTAACCTCAGTCACCAGGAACAGACAGTCATGCTTACACCAGTGATGAACAAGATGATTTAGACTAGCCAGGACAGATTTACCAAGGCCAGGCTCTGTGACAAATCCTGCTGCCTACTGCAATGTTAGTACCAACTTTGCATACAAGGGGAGAGGTGAATGTCCTTTACTTCAACTTTGACCCAAATTCCACAGGTATCCTTTTTGTCAAACTGGAGAAATGAGACTGGATGCATACATTGCAGTGTAGATGGGAAACTTGGCTCAAAGAATAGCAGGCAGTGGTTAAAAGTCCAAAGTCCTCTTTGATATTCTTTCTGGTTCTTTAGCAACATCCAGTGTAATTCCTAAACTTGTTTCAATGACGGAGAATGTTCTGTGCTTTGTGTACACTTAGGAAAGAACTTGTGTTGGCCAAATGGATGTAGGTGAATTGTCCAAAAAGAAGACAAACTAGATTGAGACACCTATTCAGATATTGGTGAAATTTTATTTATACATACCCCATTATCCTGTGTATAGTTGAAATGGTAACTATATATATATAACTTTTCAAATAGTTGAAAAGTTGTAAGTTGCATTGACCTCACCAAAGCCTTTGACACTGTGAGCAGAAAAGGCCTGTGGCAGATCTTGGAACGATTAGGTTGTCCTCCCAAATTCCTCAAAATCATTATCCTGCTACATGAGAATCAGCACTGCCACGTCAGATATGGCGATGCACTCTCTGAGCCCTTCCCAATAGCTAATGGGGTGAAACAAGGTTGCATTCTTGCACCAACTCTATTCACCATTTTCTTCAGCATGATGCTCCAAAGGGCCATGGCAGACCTTGATGAAGGTAACAGCACTTACATCTGATATTGTACTGATGGGAGTCTATTCAACCTAAGGCCCATACCAAGACCCTAAAAAGTTCTTTACCAACCTGCACTTCAGGAGGTTTTCCATCATCCCCACATCGCCATAGGCAAGTCAGAGCTTAAGTCAGTCCAGCAGTTTAACTGTCTAGGAAGTATCATTTCCTCAGTGGTAAGGTTGACAAAGAGATAGACAACAGGTTAGCAAAGGGATACAGAGCCTTTGGACAACTCCATAGAAGAGTCTGGTGCAATAAACAGTTGAAAAAAAGTACAAAGATTAATGTCTACAGAGCCATTGTCTACTCTTTCATATGGGTCTGAATCATGGGTCATCTACCGCCACCACCTGCGACTCCTCGAACGCTTCCATCAGCGCTGCCTCCGTACAACCCTAAACATCCACTGAACTGACTGTGTGACTAATGTTACTGTCCTTGAACAGGCAGGGGTCACCAGTATTGAGGCCATGCTGCTGAGGACGCAGCTGCGCTGGGCAGGGCACGTCTCCAGGATGGAGGATCACCGCCTCCCTAAGATTGTGCTCTATGGTGAACTCGCCACCGGCTGCTGCAACAGAGGAGCCCCAAAGAGGAGATACAAGGATTCCCTGAAACAACATCTCAGTGTTGGTCATATTGACTGCCATCAGTGGTCCACTCTGGCCTCCAATCGAGAGACATGGAGACACACCATCCATAACGCTGCTGCCTCCTTTGAGAATGCACGGAGAATCAGTTTCAAGGAGAAAAGACAATGCAGAAAGAACCGTGCCTCATCAATACCACCTAAGGAGACTTTCTACTGTGGTTTTTGCAACCAGACTTGCCTGTCCCACATTGGCCTTTTTAGCCATCAGTGTGCTTGCAGTAAGTGTGGGTAGAGCCCTTCCCAAATCTTCGTTTGCGAAGCCTAGCCATGATGATGAGTTGAAATAGAGATCTTTAAAATAATATGCATTTAAAGATGTAAATGGAATGGGATTATCCATTCTCTGAAGTCATAATTGTTTCCTACTTCCAGCATTGCAACCATCATATGAACACATAAAGTATCTGAGTTCTTGCTCAGAGTAACACCCAGACATACAAGGCTTCAAATACTAGGAGGATTAATAGGTCTGTATGGCCGCTTGGCAACAGCGCTTGCAATTTTCTGTGTGTCAACTTTAGAATAAATTCCACACTTTTCAGAGGCAGATAGCTGATAAAGCAATTAAATATCTGAAGTACATATAAGAATTATTGAGTGTTGTTATCTATCAAATGCTTAACTCAGGAACAGCAAGCAAACCATCAGTTAACAAAAACAGTAGTGAAATCTGAAATTACATTTTTGCTTTGAGAACTGCAGTTTGGGTTTGTCAGTACATTCAAATCTACCAGCAAAGCTCTTACCTGGTTATTCCCTTTCAGTTTAGAAACCTAAGGACACATTTAAAAAAACCACACATTTAAATTAAAAAAATATATATATTGCTCTATGTTTTTAAAAGAGCAGTCAAAATAAAGTGTTTTCACTTCTGTTCTTGATCTCCAAACCGAACGTTCTGACACACATCTATGACACTTGCTGAATACAGCCCAGTCCTATAAGGGTTGATTCCAACTGCACATAGTTTTTCCAGCTGGAAAATGTATCTCATCTCGGACCATTAGAAGAGACAGATCTCAAGACTGATGACCTGGCTTTTTATATAAAGAAAAAAAGGTACTAGATTAAGAAAGCTCAGAAGTAATTTTTTTTTTTATCTTCTATATTGCTCCACATTCTTAGTTTGCAGAGATCAGAGGAAAGATTCTACAGTACAAACACAGCTAAAGAAAGAAGCAACAGATTTCCAGTAAAATTTTAATAAGAAAAGTGCTAATAAAAAAATACTTAATGATTTTAGAATGTATGATAATACAATCCCAAATTTGACTGAAATTCTTTTTCAGCACTATGAACACCTTGTGAAACAAAGGCATTGTTAAATATTAAGTAAATTGTTCTAAATCAAAGGATTAGTGAAAAAAATGGACAACAAATAGTTAAATAGCCATACAGCAGGTAGAGTTACGTATATGATTAAGGAAGTACTAAGATAAATACTTGGTTTTGCTACCAAAAAGGTGTTTCATCTTTTCTCCCACCTATTTCCCTTCTTACAAGGATATGGCAGACAAAATAGAGACTATATTTCCAAATTCTTCATCCATTACGTCACCTGCTCTGCTTTTACCACATTTCCTTCTATCTACAAAGATGAAAGAAAGCAGCAGGAAGTAATCTTTATTTGTAACTCATCTTTCTTCGTCCAAATTTAATTTTCATGTTTAATATAAATTTTCCAGCCAGTGTTTTATTGAAGAAAAAAACCAAAACATTAAATAAAAGGAAGGTTTATGATAATTTTTAAGGAATGTACATGTATGCACAAAACCATCAGCTAAACAATCTTTGTATGTCTTACTTTGCATTTTTACTTGTACTTCACTCAGGCATGTATCCAATTTCTCATGGAGAATTTATGGTATGTAGGAAGTTATGTGTCTCTCATTACTGATCTTGTAACCCAGTGTGCAGTAGATTACATTAATTCCCAAGGAATGTTCTCTGACTTAAGTGTATATTAAGTACATAAATATTGCTCCACAACTTCAGAGTTTAAAAATGAGATGATCTTTCCTGTGCCAGTTTTGTTTGACAACTGACAAGTGTTTTAATGCTACAAAAACCAATTTAATGGAAAAAAAATCTAGGAAGGGCAGGTCATGGAAAAAAATATTCACAGTGCCTGAAGTTTCAACACTGAAACAGGACATAAACAAGAATATTTATCCCCTATGTGTGATGTAGCATCTGTAGTTTTTCTTTGTCCTTGATACTAAGAACAATCTCACATTGCCTTCAAATAAATATACTGATAACATATGATGTCCCTTGCTAATTTCTGCAAAAATTTTTGAGAAAAGAAAGGGAAAAAATAAGCATCTGTTACATTACTGAGAAACTTTGCTTTCTAAGAATTCCTTATTTCACATTGACAACTTACTAATGCTTTTATCAACTGCTGTTTGACCAGCTTACTAAAATTGTGAGGGGATTGATAAAAGCCTGGAAGGTTAAAACAAATAATTTGTGTTGCAAAACACTTAGCAAAAATGAACAAGATCTGACAGTGATTTTGTTTATGTGTGCACAAGCATGCCTTAGTATGTTATAGACTATGTGAAATTACACTCACGACCTGCTTACTACTGTGCAAGTTTAGTCAAAGTATAGAACTTAAACTAAAGCAAAAATCCTCAAATATGTCAACAATTCAAAAGAGTTCCTTTAGCTAAAAATATAAATAAATTGCAACAAAAGTATTTCAATTCTTTGAAAAAACCCTTATTTATAATGTTTGTAGACTTGATGAACAAAGGACATAAATTAACTCCTACACCATTATGCTAAGTCATGACAGATTTATGAACTACTAAGAAGCATTGACTAATCAACACAAGCAAGAAGGCGTTTTTATTAGAATTACCAGATTTTGTGCTACTCATAACTAAAATGAAGAGCAGGAAGAACTGCTGAAGAGATACAGTATTTATGCTTGTCATATCAGAGCTAAAAGCTGGTGCTCATAGTAAGGCAACAAATAAAGAGCTACCACTGTAGAGCAATTTCACAGTCATATTCACAACAGTAAGTGGCTGCTAATAAGCTTTATGATAAAGGAAGAAGACCTATCAATTCCAGCTGAACATGCAACCCCATCACTTTTGCCCATGTCACCTCTCCATCAAACTAAGAGAATTAATGATTCTTAAGCTGACTGCAGACATTTCCCCAACTGTGTAACAACCTATGCCTCAGTGTACACTGTACTATAAAAACAGTGCCCTGCCATTTAATCCAGCTGCTTCAGTGTTTGTGTGAGCCAGAGATAATGGAAATCTTCCAAAATGTTCGTGTCAAACAATACAGTTTTCTTCCTATTATTTGTATCCCTACGCTCAATTTCTTACCAACTTTCAGACTATTGGACTCATTATTTTCAGCATATGCTTGCGCATGTTGTACAGGCATACTAAGATTTAAAAAGAAAAGTGATAGGCAATAAGTTCTGAAAATCTTGCATTTTTCTCACTGTGCATTATTCTTTTTCATGTATAGGCTCGAACTGTGGTAATGAGGGAATCTAAAGTACTAGAAAATGTTTCAACTTCAAAAAACCAACCTTCTGGGTCATTTCAAGCTTACATATTTGTATTTTTGGACCAACCACAATTTTCTGTGTCTTAAAATTACTCCAGACTTTCACATCACAGAAAGAAAAATTAAAGTGAATAATTAATATAAAGCAGATATTGCAAGCAGCTGACAAAAGGAGAAAAAGATTTTTTCCAAATGCAAGTTAAAAATAACGTTATTCCTCATACACTGTCAGTCCTCTAAAACTGGCCAGGTTCCCAACATATTAATTATGTAAACTCATATCAAGCACTCTGTGGCCATTTATAGATTCATAAACTAATGCCACAACTGCTGGTGATAGGAAAGAATATTACAATCTTTTTCCACTCTATTGAATCATGCTTTCCTAAGCAGACTTAAAGAATGATATAAAAACTTAGAACTATATAAAAATGAAGATGTAACCCTACAAGAGAAATTCCACTTTGAGAATCTATTTTGACATTGACTCTGTGGCTTGAGCGAGAGTGCAGAATTACAATTTCATATTAAGTACAGACGGTGACACTCTAGTGTTAGCACACACCTCCCCCCCCCCCCCCCCCCCCACACACACTCACTAAATCAAATCCGCACAGAGGTTTAGGCACTTCATTAAGCTGGGTTTTGTTGAAGTGGACTTATATACACCCTGATACCTTGACATATTTGTCCAAAGTATAGAAGATCTGCTTAAAAGCCATGGCTACAATTAACCTAAGAAAAAATTGTGGATTCACTTGCCCTGTTATTTTTTTCCGGAAAACAATACAAGTAATACTGAATTATTGCAGAATAATGGGCGTCAGCAAAAACTCTAAAGCATTTTACAAAACAGGGGTTAAATTTTGTCTACCATCCTCTGAACAAGTGCAGCAAATGCTCCACTGCAGACTGGGAGGAGAACAGCTTTCTTCTAATAAAAAAATCATTCCCTTCTTCTCTGCCTTTAGATCTACAGTCTGCCACCACTAGTGCCTCAACTCTTTGCCAGCATTTTATTCAGCATCTCTAAAGAGGTGAATTCTGTGTTGATATTCTCAATGCAATCATCCTTATGTGAACTGTCCTGGGTATCTGAACCCCTGGATGACATCACTTTGGTTAAACTGTAAGTGCAAAAACATTCAGTTCTGGTGACCATAATTAAAATCACAACTTCATCAACAGTAGAAATTAGTGGTTCAAAATTTGACCTGTTTTTTCTTCACTTTGATATGGCACACACAAGTTTACTGAAGTGGGAAGATTTAGACTCGGTTTAGCCAGGGTATAATGATTGGTATGTTTTGAGGGATGATTGTGGTGGGAAAGTTGGCCCAGACACTGCCCACACAAAGGTTTGATTCGTGATGCTGCCAGTAGTCGTGTTCACAACTGCTGTTCTCACAGCAAAATATGTATGTCATACCTCAAACTTGCATTACATACATGTTGTTCTGTATTGCATAGAAGCAAATTTTTAACTAAGAGCATTTGAATTAAGGCCTGACAGGCAAGTCTGAGTAGCATCTAGCCTATTTCTGCCTGCCCTTTTACGCTTAGGAAGATACTCCAGATGGGGCTCTTTTGCTAATGGTACCTATTTTAGGCTGCAACCATTCCAGAACACTCATACCCGCTTCTCTTCTCACCAAGATTTACCAAGCTAGCAAGTAAGATTCCAACCATCTCCTGTGAAAGGCAACAAGAACGCTCCACAGCAACAAATTTATCTTACAATTTCAAGTCTACACTTGAATTTCCCCGAGGAAAAGCAATCCACTAGGAGCTGTATGAACAATTCTGACTGTGGCAGGTCACTGCTAGCCATTTATTCCCCCTGGAGCAGGCGGAGCTTTCTGTTTGCACACGCAATATGTAGTACACACCTGGTAAGTGCAAACATTCCAAATAATGTCAAAGCTATTGTCCATTTACTGTATCATCAGTCAATAGATATACATACTAAACTATCCATACACAGTAGGTCTGAGCAAAGAGCAGCACACGATTTAGCCTATATCTCTCCCCTGAGCTGAATTATGTGCCTTGTCCTGATGGAATTGCTGGATACAAAAGACTATATGAAGGAGGACTGAAAAATAATAGTCAAAGACAAATACTTGCAAACATTAATTTTAAAGTGAAGACGTGGAAGGTTGCACAGATTACCCAGCAGTGAGATCATTTTGGAGGTAATCATACGCTATGGAATCTAATCCTGGCAGAATCCACCCATATGTATCATCACAATGTTGCACCACTGCCTGTGCCAATATAAAAATGGAATTCTGGTATTACAGATTATCTTTGAACTCAGAAGCCTGACACTCAGTGCTGGGTTTTGATGTGTTTTTGTGCAAGCCTTGCACACAACTGTCTGCATGATAAGATAATTATGATTAAATGAACTGCTATAATGGCAACATTCTTATGGGCTGTTTTCATTTTCAGCAAAGAATGAGCCAAATTTGCCATGACATATCTGCTGACTGAAAACCCTAGCTACTCTGTTATAAAGGAGAAATGGTCCCTTTTAAATTTCTCATAGATCTTGTCACTTATGTGCCATTAAACAAAAGTATTTAATAAAAAACAAATTAATTTTGCACTTCTCTTTCCAGACACTTAAGAAAACCAAACAAGCCAACTTCAATCATTTAGTTCAAACTGGCCCTCCTTTCTAAGAATGTTTTTTTAATAGTGCATTTTGAAAAATAGTTCCCGGAAAGATGTTTCATAAACCATGGAGAAAGCAGCATATAAACTGCATGTCATTTCACTCCTTTTGTTATACTTGGATATGGCAGCTTCACTGTACGTTTTAAAAAAGCCCACCATCCAGGAGACTTTACCCCATCTTACAATTTTTGCTGCCCTGCCATCCTAGAGCTATCAAAGGGGACCTGATCTGGGGAAGGGAGAGGGCAGCACAAAAATTCAAGGTTTGGCTGTTGTGGTATAGTAACAGGGAAACATTGAAATAATGTTGTGTTGACTGTTTGACAGCAGTAAACAAAAACACATGGGTTTATCCTCTGGTTAGTAAAATGTATTACATAACATAGCATAGCCAGCACCTTTAGCTATGACTAAAATGAGCCTATTCCTTTCACGAATGTCAAGAGTTACTGTAAATCTAGCGCTTACTTGCAAAGGGGTGTCAGTTATAATTAGTATATATACAAATATGAGCTAGTAGCTATCTACAATATTAGACCTAACATACTCAATACTTACCAAACAAAGAAACAAATCCGTAGAGTAAAACTATTACCTTTCCTGGCTATCTCCACAGTTGACAACTGAACACATAAGAAAGTTTTGGATCTAGTTTTCCCTACATGAACCTGTAAATCAGACTTTTTCCCACGATGTCCTAAGGAATGTCAGGTCCGTACCCTCCTACCCTAAGAAGACAGTAACCAGGAGGAAGGTGAATTAAGATTTCCTGAGCCCTTCCTGGAAAGCAGAACAGGACAGGCTTGAGTACTGGAAAATAGAACAAGGATGGACCTGAATACGCTGTACCTGATGACTAATTCAAATAGTAGGAAAGCCACAGTGGTCAGAAACATGGCAAAAAAACCCCAAACCAAACCAAACCAGAAAAACATTCAGACTCTTCTTTTTAAAAACTTCATAAAACTCATAGTTTATAAGAAAAGATCAAGCCCGAATTCTCTTCAGATCTAGCAAAGTAAGACAGAACATGAAGATACACAAAATCTGTTGGAAACAGAGGTTGTAGTGGAAAAGCACATTTCCACGCACATCTGTGTTACAGCTCGAAAGTCAAGTGACAAAATAAAAACCATGAAATGCTGTTTTACCAAACACTAAGAACTTGTTCCACAATTGTTGCCTTCAACATTTGCATCAGATCCAGCTGGAAAAACGCCAGTGGAACATGGTTTACAAGGCAGTACAATCTTGTGGATTATGTCCTGTAACTTGTTTATTCTTGGTTCTGTGGCTTTGCTTTCTCATCTCTCTGAGATTCAGGATCCTCTGCTTACTAGGACTCTAAAGACAAGAGTCTTTCTGTACTCAATTCCTGGCTAGAGAGATGACACTGCATTCTTTAAGAATGGAGCATTTCTGTGATGCAGAATCATAAAAATTAGAGAAAATATGACAAGTCATAACTCTGACACCTATGCATTGCAACTGTTTCCAGCCATCATTAAAATATTTTAAGTATAACAGTGCTGAATAAAAAAAATATATGTTGGATGGCACTGACAGAGTGGCATAAGGGGAGAGACAAAAGTAAGTGGAAAATGTCCAAGTTCTCTCCTTTGTGATGAAAAAGAAAATTTTAGAAGTCCAAGCTGAAGGCACAGCGGCTCACATACTGAATGAAAGACCATCTCTAATACCATAAGTTCCTGCTCTGCTGTTCTGTGACTCTTCATAGTATCCACAGGCACTTACTACAGAATTTTCTTAGCAGCTGATCCCTTAAAAGACACACAATTGTGAAAAAGCATTGCCTCAACACTAAAACACAATACCCACCAACATTCTCTTTCCAATTATACTGCCTTTACTTATGTCAGCAAAATTTTAATATTGAAATAGTCTGAATTATGACACAGCTTATAACTGCCTCATCATTTGTCATTTGCTACAATAAATGTGACAAGGATCCAGAACAGAAAGGGTGTTCACCTGCACTCAAGGCATTACATTAGGTTCAGATATAAGTAAATGCCTTATTTTCTATAGAGAAAAAGCTGCTACAATGCCAGATATACAGAAGCAATACAAAGTTTCCACCAAAAAATTTAACTAGTATTTCCCGGATTTTGAGCCCTTGAGTCATGGTAATGTTTTCAAACTATTCCTCCATCAGTGCCTTAATTTTTGAAGTCAAAATAATTAAAGAGATAATTTGTTAATGAACACTCTTTTGACAATAGCAAAGCATTTTCTTTTTCACTCTAGTCAAACAAACATTTGCAGAGGTGAAATTATAAAAATATATGAGAAAATGGAGTAGTTTGTGTTCCAGCCTCCAGAACAGCACGTTTGCACACAATCTCTCACGTAGCTCTGAAAGTCACTGACATCCAAAGGGCGTACTAGCTCTCCTCCTTTGCGGCTGCAGGAGGCAAGATGTTCCTTCTACCTTGTGTCACTGGATGGAAATCCCAGCCTGCGAGACCAGGGGTCAGCGTGTTTCCCCTCTTGTGGAGAGAAGACTTGAGCTCTAGAATTACAAAGTGCTGATAAGAATGGCAAGATTTACTCTGATAACCTGTTCACAGAGTACATGCACCACCAGAAAACAAGTTTGGCTAGACTGTTCTCACTCAAGTTATAAAACTGATTCTACTGTTTCCTACAGAGCAAGAAGGACCCTGAAGCCTCAATCACATACTTTGTGACTTAATGAGCAGAGGAATTCACTGGAATTTAAGCTTGCTTAGCAAGGCAGAGTAGCCCTTTTAAAAGAAGACTACCACCACACATCCTTGAAGATTGTTTTGCTTACAAAAAAAGTCTGTACTCCCTATCAAACAAGACAGTGTTGTAGAATACAGTCCTTTGAACATTTCCAGATTACAGCTAAATACTAATGCACTTGCTTTTTCAATGCAGTCCTATGTAAATAGAAACCAGAGAAGCAGCTACAAACAAAAGAATTAGACTAATGTTTCAACATTGCAATGGGAGAATCTTAAAAAAGCTTTTTCATTGAAAAGAAATGAAGTTTCCACGTGCAGCTTTATGTATTTGGCAAATAGAACTTTATTCCTGCAGTGTTATTTTAGGACAGAAAAAAATGCATGCCAGAGTTAATCTTGCAGTGGATTAGAAGCTTTGTCTGAATTTTAAACTTAAGGTCACTATTCTAGAGCAATGAGCAGAAAGTCCAATGAAACCATAAAAAAAGACAAGGACTGGAAAAGGTTCCTCCCTTAATGTAGGCAACACACACAAGATTCCTCTCTGTTCAACATAGTCCTCTTCTACAAAAAACACTACAACATTTTATTTAAACGTGACTTTTTTGATAAAAGTGAACTCTTAAAATCTGCTTGACTTGAACTACATATCTATCTATTACTCATAGATTACACATTGTCCTACTACTACCAGTATGCAGAAAATTCACACTGGCTCCAGATGAGCTTCAAAGAAAGCCATTTCCAAACATACATCATCATGGGGGGGCTGGGGAGGAAGGAAAAAAAATCTTTGCCTCTTGAGGAGGGGTGGGGGGGTGAAAAAAATCACCTTTACTCTCCAAAACACTTTTAGATTTCCCATCGATGAAACAGAATCTCCTAGGAAGCCCTAAAAGTAGTTTTTTCTTAAGAAATATTCTTATAAGGAACTAAATCACAGCTTCCTAAATGTCACTGACTGCAGGAGAACACAGATGTAAAATGCATTACAAAGCACGATGGACTCAGACAAGCACTTGCATAAAGTGAGAGCAATATGTGCAGTACAGAAACAGTTGTGAAATTGCTGCTTTAATGCCAAGGTACTACAAAGTATTTTACAATCCAGCTAGAAATATTCATTTAATTTTATGCTATGACTGTTCTTCCTGCAGTAAGTAATAAAATACTAGCAAAATGGCAATGTTACATGTGTCACGTTAGCAAGGAAGAGAAGACATTGTTGCCAGCTTTACATAATCTACTTCCAGAGTCCAGGAGAAAGAAAAAGTTAAGCGAATATTCACACAGGTTTGGAGGTTTTTTTCCTTCTTGTAGAAATTTTAAACAAGCGTATTTCTCTCCCTCAAAATGCATACAGCCTGACCTACTGCTGTCAATTCCTACTAAATTGTTAAGGATGGATATAAAGGGAAATCATGTAAGTTCTTTCTAAGACGGAACTGAAATCCTTAACCAGCAGCACAGGGTGCTTCTAAGTCACATATTCTTTAAGATCCTAAACAGCACGATATTGTTTAAATAATTACAAAATCACTAAATACAGTAACTTTGTTTCATGGTACTTCTCACTAAAGTCATGAGGTACCATAACATTTTTCAGCTTATTTTATTCAGAGCTTTAATTTGTTCTCGTTATCTGGACTTTGCCCTTTTGACTGACCTTTCATCTTTTCTGTTATCTTTAATCATTCCTAACACGTTGAAAGCGAATTTCCATAGCAGAACAAAAGCATTAGAAACCCGAAAGTCCCACAACAGAAAAACAAACAGCCCCCCAGAAAGTTGTTATAGCTACTTGCCTCTTGGCAATTTCTGAGCATTTCCCAGGTTTAGTGCAATATATCCACAGAAAAGAAGACAGACAAATCTTGCCATCATGGTCACAAACCCAACCTCGCACTGGGAATGATTCTGACAGGTATCACACAAAAGCACTGCAGCTGCATTTAAGTGAACTGTTCTCTCTGTGACAAGAGGCAGCAACACTTTGACACAGGCTTAGTTTACACAGTGGGAGGAGACAGAATGACATCATTCACTCCCACTGCAAAAGATTTAGCATAAAAAAAAAATGAAAATATTACCAGGCTCCCTCTACAATAATCTTCTGGGGGTTGTTACAAGGTCTTTTCCACCCCTAGAGGTAAGAGAATACTGTTTTATTACTTACATTTTGTGCAAATGGGATCAAGACTATCAGATTTTCTATCAAGTGAAAACTACTCTGAGAGACTTTTTCACTGTATTATCAAAAAAACCCTGGACTGAAACTGCAAAACCAGTATTTTTGCATTGTCAACTTTTTGCTCAGGGTTAACTCAGGCTGGATGTGGCTTTCATCCAGGTAAAATAAATACTAGTTTGATTTGACATGACATTATAAACAGGCATGGTAAATATTTATTCAGTAAAAGAACTGGATTTAAAAAAATCTAAATGCAATTTTTTCACTTGTATCTGTTTTGGTAATTTAAAAATACTTTATAATTTTCCCTTTCATACATGTCTTGTGAGTCAATGGACACAATGTACATTGAAAGTAATAAAGTAATACATCTCCTTCCAGAGGCTAGATCCTCTTACCAGTTACATAATGTTAAATGAAAAAGAAATTCCATTCTTCCATTAAAAGCTGTTTCTTCCCTTGTTTACAGTGAGCCAAGTGAGCATAGCATTTGGTTCCACTCACAAGTGAGAAGATGGAAAGGAAAGAGTGAAGCAGAAAAAAAGGGTTACAACTGAGTTGGGAAGAATTTAGTCTCAGTATCTGGAAAACTTCCCAAAGAGATTAAATCTATTCAACTAAGTAGTGATATCTCTCTCTCCCTAAAAAAACCTGCCCAAAACTAAACAAGAAAAAACAAAATAAACAAAGAAAATTCCCAAAATATTAAAAAAACCTCTAATCAAAGTCAAAAAAACCCCCAACAACCAAAATCAAACCTATCTATGCTTACAATATGCAAAGTTCTTCAGTGTCTGTTCCTACTCCCCACTGATCTGGACCTGAGATTGTTCTGCTTTCACAGTGTTCCACAAGCAGGGAAATCCACAGCATTCTTACCTGGGCTGTGTAGAAACAAAGTAGTTTAAAATAACAAGCTATTATGTTAAAGCATACAGAAGCATGTCTTAAAAAACAGATTACTTCTGTATTTAAAAAGACCCTCCGTACAGAAATAACTTCGCAACAGAAGCTGATAGTGGTCCTAGACACAAACCCAAGGAATTTCCCAAGGAATTTTCTTCTAATCAATACGGACACAACGCTGCTATAACAAAAACAGTTTGACAATGATAATATGTCCCAGCCTTATCACACCCTCTCAGTTTTTAAATTCAGTAAATCAAATCTGGGAATAGCAACTTGAAAGTCAAGACCCTGAAAAAATCCCCAAATATGATTATGTCCATATATATATTCAGATCCTTAATGTGGACACTCTGAACAGGTAAATGTAACAGACACAATCTGTGTGACACAAAAATATGTCTAAAAGCCATACAGTTAGACAAGAGTCTCCCAAAACACCACACCAAAGAAGGTTCAAATGACAAATAGGCGGATGAAGAGACAAAAATGTGCTGGGTTGTGGGGGGTTTTTTTCAGTTGAAATAGTATTAAAAAAAACCCAACCAACCACCAAAAAAGACTTCACCAAACCCAGAAAACATATTCTGTTTTTTCTCTTCAAAATTAAAAATAAGAACTCAACCATTTAGTGGAGCAGTCTCTCAGGAAAAGTAATGGGAAAGTGGCTCGTTGGTCATACAGAGCTGTCTTTGTATTAGTGTGAACTGGACTCTCCCCATTTGTCTTATGGCAAATTCACTTTCCTTTAAAAGGTCACACGGTACCTTCCAACAAAACACATGAAGGCCAACTTCTATTCAGAAAAATCCCAGTGAAATGCATTAGTCATCTGGCTACCTAACAACCTCTCTCATACATAAATATACTCCAGTCCCTGCTTTCACAACCACTTGCTTCTCTACTGCCAGTTACACCTTACTTCTTCCTCCTGTGCATTATCCAATCATGTCTTCTCTGCTTAGATACTCCAAATAGACATTTAACTTCTCCCTTGAAACCCTGACGGACTATCCAGGTCTAGTTCCCTCTGATAATTCTTGTAGAACATAGCTCTTCTCAGCCTACAGTTTCCATCAAGGATATGCTTCATCAGGAACAATTATGGTTTGATAAGCAGATGAAAGTGTAAATTTCGGTTAAATATATGCCAAGAATCCAAAAATCAGTAATATAATATTCTTCTACACTTTGCCAATATGATCCCCATATCTGCATCATCCATTGATGATCCACAGATGATCAGTGATTTCGTCCATTTCTTTTCTTACCTAGGAAAGGATTAACCTTTCCTAGGAAACCTCTGTTACATAAAAAAATGAACAAAACACATCAGTGGTTGCTTTCCTTTTTCCTAAATCCTCCTATCATTCAATGGATGTTGACTACTGCAGTGGAAAACGAAACATGGGAACAAAAGGTAGTTCCTGGAACTTCAAACACTACCTTGCACTAGTGGAGGTTTCTGTAATTCTGCTCAAGTACTCAATTCCTCCTCTTGTTGGAGGGCTGCTTGACAATCTCCATTTAAATAAAGACAGAATCTGATTTCGGTTCACAGAAATTATCTAACCCAGTACGTTCCTCAGGTTTCTCTCATCCACACAAACTTGGGCCTACATTACCCACCCTTTGACCCCCCAAGAAGGAAAATTTTAGATGAAGAAGATGCAGTTAGTGAATTTTATGTTATCCCTTTAGAATAAAAGGCAAGAAGAGTGACTGAAACGCAGTAATGAAAAGTCTCAAGCAGATCAAATTTGTTCAGGAAAATCAGACAAAACATCTGATCCCCTAGTGACTCCTCTTCAACGCAAAATTTATGCTTAAGTAGCAAAGTCAAGTATTCAAAAGTTTACTTGCTTAACTTCAACTGATTCTTTCTAGGGTAGATCTCAAGAAGGGAGATTCCAACAAGATAGTATCACAGATAGTCTGGGAGAAAAACAGAGCTTTTATAGTTCTATTTTAACAGTTCTCAGACCAGAAAGTACAGTGAAAACAAAAGTATGGGAAGGGAAAAAAATGTTTTGGGGGGAAGGAGGGGGAAGAGCAAGAGACGGGATTTACATTTTGTTTCCAAGTACGAATATGCTTTTATTGAGATATGGGCTCAGTCCCAATTCACCTATCATTCCTGATTATTTTGACAAGCAAAAGCCAAGGTGACTCAACTTCTTGCTGTTCTAATTTAAAGCAGAAAGAATGTGCAAAGCATAATCTTATAAAACAAAATTCTATCTTCACTTTAAAAAGCACGATAATGCTGTGTGGAGCTCTCCAAGAGTAAGGACTTACTCACAGTACACTGAGTCTGCCTTTTTTCAAAGTATTACTATTTGATACTGTACATTTCACCAGTGCCTGTCAATTATTGAGAAGTGCCTTGTCATAAAATATGCTATATAAATGTTACTTATGATGTTCATTCTCTGCTGTGTGACTCAATTATTGGACTCTTTTTCTTGTAAATGTCATGGGAGCTCCTCTAAAGGTCTTCAGGAAAAAAGAGATGCCAAGAAACATTCTTTCAGATGTGTTGCTTTAAAACGACAAAAAAGAGACAATCTTAAGTCTGCTTTCTGAGAGTCTGCAACTACTTCTTTCCCAATAACCCAATCTCATTTTGATGAGCAAACATCTGAACTCTCATGCTATCGAAAATACAAGGTAACATACTAGTCTAGTATTCAAAGGTAAGAAATATTCATTTCATAGCATAAAAATGGTAACACCCAGGCATTGTAGTATTCCTATCTCAAACTGAGTTCCAGATCTCCAAATTAATGGTATCACAGACAAAGTGAAAGGAAGAAATTCAGTGAAAAGGATGGACAGAACAGCTGGTTCTTGTGCCATTTTTTACATAGTTTATCAAACTGTTTCAGCACTCAATCATTTGACACTTATAATTTAAAACAGTGGCTCTTTACTAACAGGTGGTGTATTTCATCGAAGTTCTGTATGATATGGAATAAAAAAAGAAAAGCCTCTATTTTAATTCTCTATTAATTATTGACTTATTTTTCTCTTTATAATGCAAAGTACAGAGCACACTCAGTTCTGCAGTTTTGACAACCCACCATATGGAGAACCAATGTGATTCCAGGTTTTCAACTCTGACACTCCACATCGATCTCAAAATTTCCTAATTTTTTATTTGGGGCTTATTCTGCTTTTTAAAATTTCTTAACAGTCAATTTTTCAATGACTACAAGGAAGGACTGCCTCAGTCTGTCCAGGGTCCTGCTACAATATCTGTTCATCCTCATGGGGAAAAACTTTTTTCTCTTATAACCAGTCTAAACTGCTCTTGTTTCAACTTGTGCCTGTTTTCTCTCGTTCTCCCACTATACAGCAATGTGAGGAGCCTAGCTCCATCTTCTTGGCAATCTCCTGAGAAGCACTGTAAGGGCTCTCCTGAAGCTGTTAGATTCCCTGCTCCTGATTGAGCAAGTCCCATTCCCTCAGCCTATCTTCAAAGGGCAAGTGCTCCAGACCCTGACCATAGTGCTTGCCCTTCCCTAGAATTGCTCCAGTTTATTGAAGCCTGTCCTATATTTGGGGCAGGGTCAGACACCAACATTGCATGCTGTCTACATATGTATTTCAAGCAGCATGTAAACCATCTACGGTGCTCCACTTGTTACTGTCTTCTGGGTAGCATATTATCCATTAACTACTGCAGTCTGAGCCCAAGCATCTGACCATTTACTTACCCAACTAGTTGATCATACACTGTATGAGCCACTCCAACAGATGTGTACTCCATAAAATATGTGTGTGCTACAATGTATATTTAAAAACACTATCAAGAAACTAGCTTCCTTGAGCAAGTACTCAATACATTTAATATTTCTTTGAAGGTTTCCTCACCTGATGGCTTCCCCTCCATTGTTATATCTAAATAGAAATAAATCTTCCTAACTTCATTGATTTCCTATGGCAAAAACCCAGCCTGTCCTTTGAAGCACTGTGTAATTACTTAGTACTAAAGACATTGCTGCTGTTTGTGAAGAAAACTACTTTCATCTTCTCTGTTAGCAACACATTTGTGCCACTTGAGATAATTAACACAAATTCAGCCTCTCTGGGTTACTCTAGAATATTCCTTCCAAACTTGTTATTTCTATGCCTTTTCTGCCAGCATATCTCTGAATACTTAACACTGTCTACTTTAACAGAATCTGATTAAGCTCAAATGCAGGCAGAAGCAAAGACCAAAATACAGAAAGGAGTGTGGCAGTAATGAGTCTTCAACACAGTAATTGCATGAATCAAAAATATCTTAGTATATATTGATTTTCCTGGGATTAGAATGAATTTTGGATAGCCTGAATCATTCTCAATTAGTATTTAGTTGTTCTACACATGCTTCAAATGTAAGCAAATACTTTACGCACCAGTTTTCTTTGCTTTGCAAGATGGGTTTCATAATCCACGCTATACCAAATCTTAGTCTTTCAATACTCCATTACAATCTTCCACTGAAGAAGTCAGCTCCTTCTGGTCTGTTCCAGTCTCTCTCCACAGTGTGTTCTGATTTTTGAAGATAATGTAAGATCAAAGTCCGGATTAGTGAACTCAGATGTGAAGTCTGGAGTCTGGCACACTAAGATAGGACGGAAAATGTCTCTTTTGTGTTTAGAACATGAATGCTGGCGCCACTTGCACATTTATTGTGAAGAAGACATGTCTGTCTGTAGAACAGATCAGCAGAAGCACACACTTACACACACGGAATTAACAAGGGTGGAAAAGACCGTAGAGATCATCAAGTCCAATCTTTTACCTAACTTAACAACCTATCCAACACCATCATCTAAACCACCTAGACCATCTAACCGTCTAAACCATGTGAGTCATGTCACTAAGTTCATCATCCAACCTATAATAATAACTTCTGAAGATAATAATGATTTATTTATATTAGAAACACATAAATTTGTTATATACTATACTAATATAAATATACAATGTAATGTGATACAATATTTATATTATGATAATGATTTACAGACCTGATGATTGACTGCTGTGTTATACTATGAGGTGTTTGTACAAGAATAATTACCACATCTCACATGTCATATCACATCACATATCTGATACAGTCACATCCTAACCAAGTCCTTCTGACTTCCTTCTCTAAATCACCCCAAAGAGATATGCTTCCTTGTTTCTCAATACATCTGCAGCTTTTCTGTGCCCCAAGCCTTTCAGCTCTGGCTCGTTCCTTAGCTGGTCTGTGAGCTGTTTTCCAGCTCCCACGTGGATGCCCATGGTGAGCGATCCCTGCCATCGATGCCGCCCTCTGCTGCCGGGGCGCGGCTGCGGGACAGCGGAGCCCTGGGAGCATCCGACAGGGACACGGGGAGGGAGCTGGGAGCGGGCACTGGGCACGGCTCAGCTCCTCGGTGCCAGCAAACACCACTCTGTGACTTGCAGAAACCGAACTCACTCCGTAGGCCTCGTTATGAGAAAGGTGTGTTTATTCTGCGCAGGGAGCAGGGTCACAGATTCCTTCCAAATCCCCCGCTCCCCGATCACATGCCTGTCCCGGGCTTATATCCCCCTCCTGAGTGACAGCCGTCACACAGCTCCGATTGCCCCCCCTGCTCCGAGCCCACCCTCTGCTCCGCCCCGTCCCTTCGAGGGCTGGGCTTTTGCTGCCATCGTCCC
Organism: Serilophus lunatus; assembly: GCA_013399895.1. Lineage (NCBI taxonomy): Eukaryota > Metazoa > Chordata > Aves > Passeriformes > Eurylaimidae > Serilophus > Serilophus lunatus. Next base: position 1,894 of record VXBA01000678.1, on the reverse strand, counting down.
CCGAAGAGAAGCATGTCCTCCTCTTCTAGGAGACCTTGAGATGTTGTTCCAGGCTGTTGTGATGTCTGGTTTTCGCCGTCTCTGTCCTCCTCATCTGATAATTCGTGTCTAGTGTTTATAGAACTTGCTCTATCCTAGCCCTGTGTCCCAGCAGGGCCCTGACTTCCCTTTCTAACCCCAACTCACATATATCCCGCTTTTATGACCAATTTTTATCCCACAGTATTTGTACCTTTTAATACTAAGCAAAATGATGCAAAGCAGGATACAGCTTTCAGTTACTTTCTATAGCTAGTCATTGAAGAACTATAATGAGCAGTAATTTATTATTTATGACCAGTAATTCATTGCCCATGAACCTTCCACTAGAGAGCATAGCTCTTGGTGGAACATAGTAGTGCAGCTCTGCCTTCACTTTTGGCTACAAAGCCCAAGTGAGAACAATTGTCTTATACAGCCCCTTCCATCAAAGCTTCATTTTAGCATAAGCTAAGCTGTTGTTTGTGTTGAGTTCTCTAGCCTCTTCCAGAACCTCATTTAATTTTGATTAGAATAAATCAATAAATCACCCATAAAACACCCATAAATCACCAATAATTCCCCCATAAATCAACCAAAAATCACCCAGAAATCCCCAGTAAATCACCCGTAAATAACCCATAATTCACCCATAAATCACCCATAAGTCACGTGTAAATCACCCATAAATTGCCCATAATTCACCCATAATTCATCCATAATTTGCCTATAAATCGTCTATAATTCGCCCATAAATCGCCAATAATTCGCCTATGAATCGCCTATAATTCGCCTATAAATCAGCCATAAATCACTTATAATTCGCCTATAAATCGCCTACCATTCGCCCATAAATCACCCATAATTCTCCTATGAATCGCCTATAATTCACCCATAAATCGCCCTTAAATCACCCATAATTCGCTTATAATTCAGCGGTAATTCGTCCATAAATCACCCATAAATCGCCCATATTTCGCTCATAAATATATTTGATTCTTTCATTTCCAGTGCTTTGTTGTCATTTAGAACTCCTAAGAGACAAATTATATATTTTTCTGCAATCTTCCTGAAGTTAGTCTTTCCAGAATTTAGCTTCTGAGAAGTAAAATCAAAACTAAAAATTAAATCAGTTCATATAGAACTCGGGGTTTTTTGCATTTGATTATTTTATTAGTTCTAATTCATAGAATCGCATATTGAAAATTTTCCCTATTTGAAAGTCCTTTCAGCCCTGAAAGACATCTTTTCACCATACTAGCAAAAAAAAAAGCACTACAAACTACTCTCTCTGCCTCAAAACAATTTATAATCTAAGATACTGTCAACATCAACTCAAAGGATTTAAGAGCCCTGCAGGAGAAAGGAGGTGATCGCTAGATACCTACAAGGGAAATAAATGATGTAGGGTGGATTTTAACAAGGACAGGGTCTTAATTATGGAGGGATTTAGAGAGAGAGAAAAATAATTCTTGTAATAAGATAATTAGTGGCAGTGGGTTACATTAGCACAAAATTAGGACAGGTAGTTAGCAATTAGAAAATACTGCATCCTTGGTGGTGTCAGTCAAATTGCACAACACAACAAATATTTCTAAACTCAGCAAAGGACCAGATGTCCACTGGAAACATCACTCTTTTTTGTCACTATAGTTTTCAGACCCTGTAGTACTGCTATTGTTTTTCTTTAAGTGTTCTGAAAGTGAAATGTGTTATTTGAAAACCAAATACTAGGTACTTCCTAAAAAGGAAACAAAAGGATGAACAGATAGGGAGGAGGATAAAGAGATGCTGTCAGATTTTCAATTTGGATATCCATCATGTGCGGTGCTCAGGAAGCTTGTTCAGAAAACATGTATGACCAGGAAGGGGTTAA